>CAIGRO010262666.1:0-10561 GCA_903798355.1 Fraxinus baroniana
TGGGTTTGAACAACCTAGTAAATAAATATATTATAAAAAATATATTTGGCTAGATTAATGTGTTAATTTGTTTTAAAAAAATTAATTAATCCAATATAAAAAATAAAAAAATTATTTAGTTTCGGGTCTTATTCGATTCTTTGGTTCTTGGTCTAGACCCGATACCCGACTCAAACCGTTCGGTTCTCAATTCGGGTACCCGTTCGGGTATTTAATTTATGAAGAACCGCTCGATTCGATTCCGGTTCAGTTCGAAACTTTTGTCTAGCCTTAGGCGACGCACTGCCACATGGAGTTTTGATGGGTCAACATGGTTTAGAAATGGCATTATTCAAATTAATATTATATAGCTTTATTGGAACGTTTGTGTAAAAAATTGTGACCTTGAATGCCTTCGATCAAGATTATATTTGTGACCTCGGTTATTTATAACGTAATGCGGTACAATGTTTTTATCTTTGTAAATTCATTTTTCTCTCAAAAGTTGTGACGAATATGTGAAAAATAGGTCTAGTTTGGAGCATGTCTTGCCATTTTAATTGTGTAAAATGTGATCTATGTTTCCTCATATATCTCGTCCTTGAAACCGTGACATATAATATTGATAATGTGACAAACATGCCCCCAGGGCATATCTTCGAGTAGTAAAAGGGGAATGTGAAAAAATTCTAACTTTGCTTGAAGCTTCCGCGTCAAGGGTTCGAATCCTGAAATATTGATTTTACACTTAGATAAGTGCAAGTGTACAAGCAGCATTTCACCCTATATCCTTTGAGGCATAACCTGCGATTTACCTCATTCACCAAGGTTCAGGATTGGGCAGGGCAGGTGGGGGTCGCCTGGAATGCGGTTCATCCTTTTTTTTTTTAGGATAATGTGACAAACATTTATTTGTCATAGAGATGTGACTGATGCGGAACAGTGTAACACCCATTGTTTTTGTTTAATTTTTGATAGATAAAGTTAAGCAAAACCATAGTTTTAAGATTTGAAGGTTAATTACCATCTTCAACGGTTTCAAAGTCACAAAATTTGGATACAAAAATCCAGTTTGTTAACATTCAGTTAACATTTTTTTACTCTCCCGTTCTAAATGAAGTCTTTAGACTTGAAGTCATGTTATAATTCTAGTAGCTAGAAGTCATATTTTTTAAAGAGACATGCTTTTAGGTCACATTCAAAGAGACATAAAGTCATAAAATAGTGTCACATATTTACAAATGACAGTCATACTATGTTGTTACTTGTTGTTGTGAGTTATATGTCATACACACACAACATTATAACTCATAACAAGTAACAACATAGTATGTCATGACCACATAATATAATGATAATCTTTGTACGAAATAACAATTTTCTAAATATGCATGTCTTAGTTCACACACTTAAATTGCACATGCATACTTGAAACTACAAATTGCATAGTTTTGTGATTGATAGTCAAAACCACAAAATCTATATGTCATAATCACTCAACGTATTAGCAGGGGCGGATCCAACCCCCGGCCAGCCCCCGCGACTGCCCGGGCTAGATCCGCACACATTTTTTTTTTCTGTTGACAATAAACAAATACTTAGAATATATATTTGATAATTCATTTTATTTTCAAACATCTCCTATAGCTCATTCGGGTGGGGCTAGCATTTTCATTTTATAGGTCCTGAGTTTGAGTCTCCTTCCAACCAATGTATTATATAATAATTTTAATTCTATAATTTTTAGCAAAATTAATGAAATAGGTCAGGTTTTGAACCTGTGATCTTTCTCAAGAATGTTGACAGATTTACCATTATGATGAATTTGATACCAAAATTAAACCGCATAATATATGTTACATTTTAGTGGGGTTAATGCAATTGTAAAAATTCGAACTCCCTCTTCCTTTGAGTTATAACTTGGCTACAATGTCATTTGGCGAGTATTGTTGACTCATATAACAAAATTATATATATTTAGTTTGAATAAAATAATTGTTATATTTAAATTTTAGGTTTTGATTCCCANTATAACTTGGCTACAATATCATTTGGCGAGTATTGTTGACTCATGTAACAAAATTATATATATTTAGTTTGAATAAAATAATTGTTATATTTAAATTTTAGGTTTTGATTCCCATTTTTTTTTCAAAAATACATTTTTTTTCTTTTCTTTTCAACAACATTCTTCAATAAAATAATATTATACGCAAATTCAAAACTTCTCCTTATTTTTAAACACATATTCTTCATCAAATTAATATTCTAAAATGCATTTTTTATTTTTTTTTTTGCAAAAAATAGGCATCAAACGGGTTCTTAATATTTTATTACTACCGACAATCAACGGTCGCCCGTACTGACTTAGAATCCTGGATTCGCCCCTGCGTATTAGGGCACAATCACCATCACATTTTTCACACAAAATGATCGAAAAATATTATGGTCGATGCCTGTGATCAGAACAAATTGTTTACAAACAATTATTTAATTTCGTGCTTCATGACCAATAGATGTGAAAACGAGCATAAGCATCGATCAATAAATCTAGAGAAAAAGAAATAATTATTTCAGAGAAATCATGTTGGGAATTCGTGGTCAATTTATTCGCATATTCTGCTTAATCGTGCATTGCAATGGAGGTTCATGATTCTATTTTTTGTTTTAGAATATGTGAGAATATTAAGGAATAAGATAACTGATTTCTATTTTTAGAAGGTTAAAAAAATGAGAGAGAATAATCATCAATTGTTTTTTTTTTTATTTTATTAATCATCAATTCCACGTTATTCTTTTATTAAAATTCATATATTTATAATTTTAGGAAATATAAAATTAACAGATACCTCGGGAGTGGGAGTGGGGGTGGGGGTGGTTGAGTCGGTGGGATTTTTTTGCCATTTTTTATTATCATGCAGAACTCACTCATGTGAGTATTGATAAACATTATGTAAACATTTTTTTTATACATTAAGAATTATTGTTTTTATTATTATTTAAATTAAAGAAATCCTTTCTCTCGACACGCGCGCATCGCGCACGAGTATCGCGCACTCAGCGATTCGTTGAATCAAATTTTGGATCTTTATCGGACCTCATTGGCTTCTCAGTTTCAGTGCAATTGTCGTCGTAGTCAAGTATCCCCAACTTCAAGGTGATTCGCAAACCCTCATATCGCTTTTCCGCCTTTTCTCTATTCTCAAGCAAGCTCGCTGTTATATGAATCGAAGGGTTGAATCTTATTTTTCATACTCATTGCAATTAAGTAATACCCCAATGATAATTTGGCAGAAAATGGATTTTTTTTTTTATTGGGTCGGTAATTGAACTCTCTGCCAAAATATGATGCCTAAACCCGAAAGTTGCGACTTCAGTTTTTTGGTATTTTAATTCATTGTTTAGATTTGTTTCTTGTTGATATAGCTTACCGAGTTCATAGGGTTATGCTGTTAAAGGCTAGTTGAATTTGAACACTTTCGTTGTCAAAGTTTGTCTTGTTGGAACTAAAATCGAGTTTTGTTCGCATGAAACTGCAATGCTGTACTTGGCACTGGGAAAAATTTAAGATATAAATTTAAATCAATCTGTCCTAGATTTTGATTTGGACTTCTGATTTTAATGCAAAAGATGCACCAACATAGTTTTTGTATTTTATATTCAGACCTTTTTGTTACTAAAACATTTTTTTTTCGGTTATTGCTTGTTTCTATTTTGATAGAGTGCATTCAGTTGTATGCATCACTATATGATATTAGATAACAAAAGAAATTTCTCTTTGAGGACTTCTGTCAATGTACATCTCGAAGAAGAACTGGAGTGCAGATTTATTGAATCAGCTCAGAAAACATAAAATAGATGGAAGTTATTTCGTAGGACATTTCCAACCCAACTTCAAAATGACGTCAAATGCCAATTTGGTGTGAAAATGATGCTCCAACTGGACTTCAAAATTTCACACTAAATTAGGTAATGAACAGAGTTGCATCAAATTTTGTGTAGTATACAGTTTTGATTATATCTCATTATGTGCTTTATTTTATACTTCAACAAATTTTAATTCCTATTATATCCTTTTATTACTTAATGATTTAATTTAATTTATATTTGTTTTAAACGTAACATAATTTTAATTGTGATACTAAGTGTAATGATTTTTTTTAATTAATATATAGAAGCAATATTTTAGTTAATTAAATATAATTTTTTGTAGTAATAGAATATTTAATTAAATAATTTTTGAAATAAAGTAGTTGTTGAGAACTTAAAATTAGGGAAAGAAAATGATTTTTTTTTCTTAATGTAACGTTTGGCGTAATGAGTCAGAGATGACTAAATAGGATGATCTGAAAGTTGCACCATTTTGGTGAAATGGGTTGGAGATGGTCTTAAGACTTGGATAGAGGAATAAAGAGCCGATTCTGAATTTATGAACATTACCTCCAGTACTTTCAGATACTTGTTGAGTATTAACTATTCACTTCATTCAGATGCCTATTGATTGTTGAGCATTAATAATTAACTTCATTCTGGTACCTATTGAGTAGATTCTTGATATCCATACTGATTTATTACATGCAACCAGTGCACTTTCATACCTGGGAGCATATGCTAGAATCTATGGAAACCGAGGATTTCATCAACCTTCCTGCTTCGAGTATTTCTCGAAGTGGAAGTGAGAAAAATGAATTACACGGATCTGGTTGTGGGCCCAGTGAAGTCGATTCTTTACCTGTAAACTCCAAGTTCAGAGATGGGATCGATGAAGAGATCTCTGATGTTGTACATGAAAAGAAGGGAGCTTTGATGGAAACTGATGGTGAAAAAGATGGTTTTGCTAGCGTGTCTACTCTGCCAGTGAGTTTTGAACTGACTGAAGCTGTTGCAGCATTGGATAAGATTACTTGTGTCAGCTCTGTGGTGCATGCTGAGAATGGGTTTCTAACTGTTGAAGACGAAATTAGTCCTAATAATTGTAAAAGAGATGAAACCCTTGTCAGTGGTCGAGGAATGGATGCTAGTCGTATCCTTTAACATTTATTTTTTCATTTTCATATTCATTTGCTACATAATTCTACGTATCCCAGTTTTTTGTATTTTTCATAACTTGACCTCCTAGCAATATCTGGGGTTAAGAGACCCCGATTAAGTGATGATGAAAAACAACCTTCTGTGCGTGTTAATTATAATTATCTGACCAGGTATGAACTATGAAATTGTAATACATTTTTTTTTTGTTTTAAATATATCTCCTATAGGTATCTGACAACTGACAAACCTGTTATCTTTCTCAGAGATAGTAAAAGAAAGCTCGAGGAGCTATTACAACAGTGGTCACATTGGCACGGACAAATCTGCTCGTCATCAAATGTAAGCCTGATGAATTTCTATGAGAAATGCGGTTTGCTTGAATTCTTACACTTTAGTCTCTCATTTCTTGCCTTAGTTTATTGACGAGAAACCTCCCTCGTCGTGGACACAATTGATGGTACCTTTGTACACTGTTATCCTGATATGTAACACATTTAAGGTGTGTTTGAGCCACATTATTTTGGAAAAATGTATTCTGAAATAGTAAATTGATGGAGAATGTGCGGTTGAAAAAGAACGAAAAGTTATTGATGTGATGAAAAATATTATTTTATTGAAAAATGTGGTTGGAAATGAGTAGAAGAATGAGAATGGAAATTTTAATGTATACCAAACAGGGGTTTAATATAGTTTACCTTTTATGTAGTTGTTTGCTTTATTTTCATTTGCACAATCTTCATGTGCTGACCTGAATGTTTATTCAATTTAGGATTCAGAAGAAGTTTTAGTATCTGGTGAAGAGACTTACTTCCCAGCTCTTTGTGTTGGTGTGGATAAGCCTTCTGCAATGGTATGATTTTATCTCCCTGTTGTACTCATGTCCTGTGGTGGATCTAAAATCAATAAATCATTAACTTGATATGTATTTCAGAAAATAAAACTCAAAGACTTTAAAATTTAAGAACTACATTTATCTGACTTGGAAAAAATACCATGACTTCCGTTCGTTTTCTTCTCAAAACTTGAGTTCATGAGCAATTTGGCCTATTTTGTTAATATCTGAACAAATTTATGCACATCTGGACAAGCTCAAATTTGGGCTAGAAGTTTAATTTTGTATGGCCGTAGAATTACAAATTCAATAGCTTATTAGTGTTGAGTAAAATAAAATATTTCTCTGGAAGATAGTGATATTGGCTTGCACTTGTGTCTGGCTATTGTAAGGACAAGAAGAATTATTGGTGATGTAAAATTGACTTGAGCTACATCATCATTGGCACGCCACCACTTCTGCTGGAGCTATAATTATCAGTATTCAACTATGCATGGGTACCTCCTGTAAAAATAACTGTTCCTTTGATGGTTTCAGATGCTTTGAAATGAGCCTTTTAACAAGATATGAATGTAGAATTCCATTTTAAGAATGCATTCATGATTTTTGATATGCCATTTGAATGGACTTGTATACCCTTAAGTACCCTTCCAACGAAATATTTACTTCCAAATAAAATGACTCTTAAAAGTTTGAATCATATTACCGTTCTGTTAATAGAATGGTTTGCAATGGATGATTTATCTTTTTACCTCGATAGCTAGTGAATTTTTGGTTTATTCTCATGTACTCTACTCTATGTAGACCTTTTGGGTGGACAACAAAATAAGCAATCAACTGAGTGAGGTGTTTATACCATTGGATGGCAATTCTGTCCCTCTTTATGACCGTGGATATTCTTTGGCTTTGACTTCAACTGATGGTTCCATTAATTTGGATGGGTATGTTTTTCTTTGTTATTTGTTTTTAATTTAATTTGCAAATTCCTTTCTATTACTGGGGATAAACTTGATAGTACGAAATAGAATACACAAATCATACGTTGATACGCAGTTTGTGTCTAAAATTTATGTATTTAACAAATATATTATGCCATTACCAAATATTGAAGAAAATATATTATTCATTCAAGTTATACGTGTATTTTCCTAAGAGAAAATTGCAGTTACGATACCAAACCTTTCATTTGGTAGTGGACTTTGTCCAAACCTTTCATTTGTGTCACTCACGGTATCCAACATTTTAAAAATTCACACTTGGAGTCCAGATGGATGGTTTTCATCCATTTGACCGTTAGTTGACCATTTTAAAAAAAATTGACCTCTTTTGACCAATGTATAGGGGGTAAAATGGTACTTTTATTAGATAAAAAGAATAAAATAAGAAAATTCTTCTTCTCCCACCTCACTTCCCAGCCCCAACCCCCAACCCCCAAAATCAAACCGTCGGCATCGTTTCCATTTCAACCACATCAACCAAAGCAATCAGTAGATGGAGAAGTCGTCGGAGTTTTCACCTCGGGTGAAGGCTCCACTTTTTTGGGTTCTAGGGCCGGGACTTCACGTGGTAGCTCGGCCTTTTCAGGCTTTGGACCTAGGGATTTGGATGGTGGCACCGCCACCCTTTTAGCTTCTGGAGCTGGTGTTTCTATGGAGGCTATGGAAATTTGTTGTCGGACATCATTATATGACAGCTTACTCTCGTGCTTCTTGCCAATCACCTTCGTATGGTTATAAACCCTCCGCTGAGCTCCAATTGCCCGACCTCGTCCACTTTGCGCAAAGTATAGTCTGAGATTTCTTCATTACACTCTTGAATGGTTAAAAGTTGATATTTATTAAATTTTTCTGAAATGGCTGTAGTTGCTCTTTTGTGGTTTGATTTTAAGTTTCAAAACTTTAGCCGGATCTGAAGTTTCCATATTTTTTTGGCCGACGACAATAACCATTAACGGTGGCCATGGCAGTGGAATTGGTAGGAAATGGTGGCGAATTTCGAGATTCTTTTGGAAGAGGCAGTCGTCGCGAAGGCGACGATGGTGACCGTGGCGATGGCTGGCGAGCGGCAGCTGTTTGTTTTGGGTCGGTGGGTGGGGCGGCGTAGGTGAAGACAATAAATGTTTGAGTTTGGTGTTTTGTTTTTATTTAATTATTATTATTATTATTAAAATTGTAAAGTTTCTATTTCACCATTTTAAAAATTGGTCAATTTTTTTAAAATGGTCAACTGACGGTTAAATGGATAGAAACCATACATCTGGACTTCAGGCGTGAATTTTTAAAACGTTTGGTACCGTTGGTAGCATAAATAAAATGTTTAGTATCGTGGCTGCAATTTTCCCAACTACTAATGTATACGGAAACATGGAAGAAAATGTATTTATATGTGTTGGTTCATGTTTATCTTGAGAGTTGTCATTTATTGGTTTTATTTTATTGTTGAACTGTTGGTATTCTCTAAAAACACATGGCAACTTGAAGCTAACACATCAATTAGCTAAAGTCTTGGTGTATCCAGCACCCTTTGAAATTTTTCGAGTTGTCTCAAATGTAAATTGTTCAACTTAAATCTCTACTTTCTTCTATTCACTTGTTTGTCGATCATCTGGCTGAACTGCAAACCCATGTTTATTTTGTGCAGAGGCTTGGAGATGTTAGATAATTCCCGTTGCTTCAACTGTGGTTCATACAGCCATGCACTTAAAGAATGTCCTAAGCCCCGTGACAATGTTACCATCAATAATGCCCGAAAACAGCACAAGAATAGACGTAATCAACATTCCAGTTCTCGTAACCCCACTCGATATTTTCACAGCTCTCCTGGGGGAAAATATGATGGTTTAAGACCAGGTGTACTTGATTATGAGACGCGGAAACTTTTAGGACTCGGGGTGAGATAATCTTGCTTTGAGATGAGTGAGGTTCTGTTTCTTTGTTCATAAATGGTTTTATGTGAGCCTGAATATTTGCTGAGTAGGTTCTAAGTTTTGAATATTTTTAATTATAAGTAACTATATTATTAGAACTGTCATAATTAACATCCACACTCATCATCATTCCTTTTTATTGTATAGGAGCTTGATCCACCTCCTTGGTTTAACAGAATGCGGGAAATAGGATATCCACCGGGTTATTTAGGTAGAGAGAACAATTAAACAGTTTTCATCTTGATGATTTGTTGAAATAGTTCTCTGTGCACTGGGTCCCTCCAGTTCTTGATGAAAGGGTTGCCGAAGTCCCTATCACTATGGGAGGGGAGGGCATTCGTAAACCTGAGTTTATGAAGTGATAGCTGTTCACAGTGTTTAAATTTCGTTCTTTAATGTCTCTACTTTTTGTTTTCTATGCGTGAAGTGCACATCTTCAAAATTTATTTCATCTTGTTTTCTAAATTTTCAGATCCAGATGATGAAGACCAGCCATCAGGGATTACAATTTTTGCCGATGAGGCAACGAATGAAGAAACTGAAGAAGGGGAAATTCTTGATCCAACTGTTGCTGAGCCATCCAGGAAAATGAGTGTTAAATATCCTGGAATAAATGCTCCAATCCCAGAAAATGCAGATGAAAGACCTTGGGCAGCTGGTTCGTCAAGTTATAATGTATCTAGACATGGTTCGTACCGCGAATATAACCACTCGTCTGAAAAACTCAGCAGGCGGCATTATCATCAACAAAGGTGGTCCAGTGATTTCGAAGATGATGGGCCTCCTGGAGTTGATCCTGGATCTCAGATGGTTCCTCAAACTATGGTCAGTTTGGTACTACACATTCATCATCCCCCAGATAGGCTGATTTAGGGATTATTTCGGGTCCTCTGTGGACTATTGGGTGATGGCCGATGCCAAGTTTTAGTTAACTAGGTAAGACGTTCACGTACGAGGGAAATGCAGGACAAGTATTCTTTTGAATTGAAGGGAGTTAGTGTACAAAATTACATGTGTGATTTACAGATATGTATTCAATGATTGTGAACTTTAAAATTTCTGGAGGCAAATTCAGCCGTTCTATCTTTAACAAGATTTCGCTGTCTATTGCAGAAATCCTGAGTTGTACAACTGATCTGTCTGTGTGGGTTTGTGTGTGCCGCTATTATCTATTTAAATGCGAATTTAATATCTTGTTTTCCCCAAATAGAGAATTGAAAATGTCTATAAGTAAGGTTCTCTTGTCATGTCAGTAGTGATGAGAAGTTTTTATCATGTCCAATGTGAGAAGAGATTAGACCCGATGAAAGTAATAGCTTGGCTTTCTTCCTGGTTATTTTAATTATCGTGTTGTGTACTCGTGTCCGTGGGGAGAGGGATTTTCATATTCATACCATGAAAGATGAATTTCACTTTTGCGTCTCATTATATATACTGTCAATACATCTTGCTACATGAGGAAAATCAGAAAAATATGTTTTTTTTCGAAATTTATGTCAAACAGGCTACTTGCTTAGTAGTTTTAAATCAAATTTTCATATAAAAAATAATATATTGTATTAATTATGATTTACTGTCACAATAATGCTGCCTAGGTACCTTTTATTTGTTAAAATCATATAAATCTAATAGATATTTAGAAGAGATTGCAATTTGACCCGAAAATAAACGAGGGCGGGGACCGTTGCCATTCCTTAGAAAATATGATTTTTGAATGCGTAACAAAGCTCTACACAATGTCTGTTATCTCAATTGACATATCAGCTTGAAAGAATCCCAACTAAATTTAAAAA
>CAIGRO010262681.1:0-10967 GCA_903798355.1 Fraxinus baroniana
TATTATAATAGATTAGTATTAGTTAATGATCCAAGGTAAAAGTATGACCATGGTCTTTCGATCCACTCTTTTTTGAACAACTAATCACGGCAGTCATGAGTGAAAAGGCATTGAAAGATCGGGGGAATAGTTGTAAGCAAAAAATGAAAGAAGGAGCTCTATGTGGGAGCAAGGGATGGATAATGCTCGAAAGACCTATCCCACGAGGATGTACCGACTAGCCAAACTTGGGAAAAAAGGGAAGTTTTGTTTAGATAAGAAATTCGTCTTTCTTTCGTCTCACCGAATTTCAGTTTGGAACTTAAGTGTAAGATTTGAGAACCTGATAATCAAATTGAAGTAATTTCAATTCTCAAGGGACCAAAGTGGAATTTTGAGAAGTAAGAATTTGGTGTAAGATGTGATGAACTCGAGAGTTATTGGTGGCAATATGAGTCAATTGGAGATTGAAATGCAATCGGGACTGAACCACGATATTTGTAAATTTCATGGACTAAACTGCAATTTAAGAAAAGTTACATATTGATGATTTTAGACTTCAAGTATCATGTTAAGGATGNTTTGGTGTAAGATGTGATGAACTCGAGAGTTATTGGTGGCAATATGAGTCAATTGGAGATTGAAATGCAATTCGGGACTGAACCACGATATTTGTAAATTTCATGGACTAAACTGCAATTTAAGAAAAGTTACATATTGATGATTTTAGACTTCAAGTATCATGTTAAGGATGATTCTAGTATGATATTCGAGGTTTAGATGCAATTTTGGTAAAATTTAATGACTAAAGTACAATTCGAAAAACTATTACGAATCAAGGTTTTTCAAGCCAAATATTATTCATGAGCTCAAATTATACGAAAGTTTATATTTGGACAAGTTTAGAATTTTCATGGACCGCTTGAAGTTTTAGACTCTGACTAATATTATTCGGATCAATTGAAGTTTTCAGACATTAAGTTATGAAATATGGAAAAAATAAGGACTTAAAACAGCATCAATTTTGTGATTTTTTCTGTTCACGAGGAGAGGGTCAAATAGTCATTTTAATATATTTTTTTAATGCAACTACGTTATAGTTTTCCAAACATTATATACAGAATTGTTGGTTGCATAAAATTCAGTTATTTCCTACGGATGACCATTATTTTGAGAAAACTGAGTGTTTGAATAGTGTTTTTTTTTTTTGAGAATATATGATTAAAAAGTAAGGAAGTTTTTTGAATTTACGTACAAAATATTTTATCGTGTAAATATGTTGTTAAAAATAAATATAAAAATTAAAGAGTATTGAAAAAATGCAGGGGCTAAGTCATCTGAAGTCATTATAATCTATTTTATGCCTACTAACTATATATATTGAAGTAACTCTAGAATGTGTTTGATGGATATTATTGAGGAAAAAATGAATTTTAAATAGTGATATGACGACAAATATATGGTTAAAAAGTAAGGAAAAACATTGATGTGATGAAAAATATTATTTTACTGAAAAATGTGTGATTGAAAATGAGTTTTGAAAAAATATATTTTGAAATAATGTGTACCAAACAGAGGGTGCTAAAAAGTTAAAATTTAATTTGAGATACGCATTTTAATTTAAGTATATAAATAAATAAAGGAATTGCTTAACAAAATTGATATACACAAAAGAGAAGGGCCAAATAAATCAGCCCAGATGTTATACAACTATTATGTACAATTAAATATCGCAAGAGAATGACGATAACGAAGATTGCATAAAGATAAAATTAAATTCAAGAGTTATCTTGTAAAAAGGCATGGAAGGTACCTTTATTGTTATTTCTCGAAAGGATTAAGTGTTGAAGAACATGTATGCGTCTAATAACCTAACTAGGAATGGGCATGAAAAATATATTTGAATCATAATTGTCCATGATTATTTTTAGTTTTCATAATATGGATATAATCATCAAAAAAAATTGTTTCTTGTGTGAAGAAGGTCGGAATTTCAAAGAAAAAAGAATGTTATACGATACTTTTCAAGTATAGTCTATAAGTCGCGGAAAAAAAATATGAAACGGTTTTGAATCTCGTTTTCTAAATTCAACTCAAAAAGTATTTAACTTTAAAATTAACTCTCGGAATTACTTTAACTAAAGTAGAGTACCATACATAAGTATTATTTCACTCTACATAGACATGAATCTCGACTTGGATGGAGAGTAAAAATGAAAACTACAAAAATCATTTTCTAACCCGTTTAGTGTTATTTGTGTCAATTTTGCAACATATAAAACCCATCCCATTCCTAGGAAATTTATGGGCCACGTCCAGCCCATAACACATTTAGACATTCGATGCCCTAGCCAAAAATATCCACATACATATATATATACCTCACGCTAATTCGTAAGCAATTTTTCGTTATTTTTGTGTAACAAAATCAACATAAAATCCGAACTGTAATCACGAAGAACGAAAATCCCCGATTCGCACTGGTAAAGATTATAGCAGCTGGAATCTGAAAACCATAGCCAAAATTTGTTTGTTGAGTGCGAACTCGTCGGATCTTGAAAATTATGGCGGAGGAGGTTGTGACGTCATTGTCGGCTAGCCCTACTGCCACACCCGATCATAATAAGAGAAAACACGAGGAGTTGGAGCTCAATATCACGCCCGAGCCACCCACTGAGTCGGACTCGAATGCTAAGTCGGAGCTTGGCACTTCGGAGGCGGAAAATGGAGGTGACGATGAGTCGGAGGCGAAACGTCCTCGTTTAGAGACGGAGACTAGTAATGGCAACGAACTTGACGGTGATGAAATCGGTAATTTTACTTGACATGTTATAAATGTTTTGATTCATGTTTATATATTATTTGTAGGAAATGATTATAAACGATTTTACTCCAGAATTAGCGGGTTCATGTATTTTAAACTAATGATTGTGTAAAATTATGTTTCGAAGCGAAAGTGAAGTATTGGGTGGTTATATGTCAATATCTTATTAAACATTTCAATCTATTCCCCCACCCCCAAATAGTGGTGGAGAAAGACGTTCTTCTTCATTGTGGTGTCAGAAATTAAGTTACAATTTTTTTGTTTCAAGCAACATAACATTAATGAAAATTATTCAACACATCACTACAAACATTGCCTACACTTTTTCATACTTTGAAATCATTGTATAATTATATGGATATTAATTTTTTCAAATACATTGTCCTCAGTATACACAATTAGACTTTCATTCAACCTCTGAATCTCCAATTCAATTGCATGGTTCAAACTGTGGGTTGAGGGTCCTGAGTAGCCCTTGTTGAGGTGGAGAAAAAACATGGTCGGACGTTGGTGCCTGTGCACATAAACTGAGTAGGAAAAGGCAATTATTTGGTAAAAATGGTAAACCTAGGTTTTGATTGGCAATTAGGGCTTGAGAGAAGTTGGGAGGCAAGTGGAAGGAAAAAAGTCGTACAAATATGGGAAGGCGGAATTTTTTTTTTTTTAGCCCTTGTTTGAGCCCATTTTGAGAGAAAAGATGCATTATTGAATAGTGATTTTTGGAGAATGTGTGGTTAAAATTAAGAAAAAGTTTTCGTACATATAATATTATTTTATTGGAGAACGTGGGGTTGAAAATGAGTTTTGAAAAAAATGATTTTTCAAAAAAAAGGGGCTCAAACAACCCCTTAAAAGGCAAACATTCAAAAATTTCTGTGACCCCATGTAAATCCACCCATGCCCCAAATGTGTCTCGTGGGATTGATTCTGTGATGGAAAAAAAGTTGCAGTAGTTAAACTGAAGGGCCAAGGGGAAAATTACTATCTTTACGTATTTCTATTTTCCGCGGCAGTGAAATGGAGTCAGTCTTTTGGAAGCAACTCTTATTACAGCAAAAGAAATGATTGTTTGAGAGTGACAATGATTTTGCTCCATTTGCAAAGAATGCATAAAAAGAAGAAAATATCCTCAAATCACTATGTTGATAATTTCTTTTGGGAATTCTTTTTGTTGACAGCTACTCAGAATGGATGCCAAGAGGAGGACAAGGTAGAAGAGCCAAAGGAGGAGGAATCTTTGCAGCCCGAGGCTGTGACTAACAATGCCCAGACAGAGGAGGAATCTATGCTGCCCAAGGCTGAGGCTGAGGCTAACACTGTACAGCCAGGGGAAGGTCAGGAACTGTCCAAGGAAGATTTGGAGACAGTCACTAGTGAACAAGTGGCTTCTGATGGGAATGAAAAACCTGAGAACAGAAGTGTGGAGGAACAAGAAGAATCCAGAGGAGAAGTTCAGGAACCTTTTGTGGAAGTTCTTATAGAAGGGGATGTTCCAATTGTTGAGCAGAAACCCGGGTCTGAATCCCAAGTGCTCTCTCTCAAAATGGAGGTCCCTAATGATAAGGTGAATGTTCTAAATAACTTTTATTAAGCAGTTTCTTGTCCGAAAATTGTCATAGATTGTTATCTAGAAATCAGTATAAGATCTCTCATTGGTCAGTATGACAGTATCTCTGTTTTTTCCTCATTGCATTTCGTCTTCATATAGTTTCCCAAAATAGCTAGTTGAGCACAAAACAGAAAAAGGTGACATTACAGTGGATGCATATTAGTTACATGCATGAATGCACATATGCCTGCTACTAAACAAATATCTTTATTAAATTCGAATTTAAATTAGATGAACTATTGGCAAGTCCCTTTTAACGAGGATTTCCCATTCCATACAAACCTCTAAAATTCAGACAAAGGAAGTCCTAGAAGTAGATTCTAGACAGATAGGAATTGCTACCTTCATCAAAATAATGGAGAAAAAAGGTATAGCAAAAAACTTTTTAATGCTCCTCTGAGAAATGTCTTGCACATGTTTGTTGTCCATTTGCAGGTTGGTGTTCTGATTGGCAAAGCTGGGGACACAATTAGGTCCCTGCAAGACAATTCAGGTGCCAAAATTCAAATTGTGAGGGATGCTGATGCAGATCCTCGGTCTGTCTCTAGACCTGTGGAACTAATTGGAACTTTGGAAAATATAACCAAGGCTGAGAAATTGATAAAGGATGTTATTGCTGAGGTCTTTTTTTCTTTTTGTTTTTTTAAATCCATTTTAGGTTATTCCTGCCCATCATTAATATAATTATTTGCTTGGACTTCAAAGTTTCTCAACCTACAACTTTTACAACTGATGCATTGTATTTTAGGCCGATGCTGGTGGTTCTCCTTCACTTGTTGCTAGGGGCTTCAACACTGTGCAGGCTGCTGCTGGGGGAGAACAACTTGAAATACAAGTCCCCAATGAAAAAGTTTGTTTCCATTATCTCTCCCCCTCTTTCCCTCTCCCCTCTCCCCTTTCTCCCATCCCTCTGTGTCTCCCGGTAGAGCATGACTGACTTGAATCATTCCTTTTCTTTAAGGTTGGTTTAATTATTGGAAAAGGTGGAGAAACAATTAAGAATTTGCAGACAAGATCAGGGGCACGCATTCAGGTAGTAGATTGTGTACATAATACATCGCCAGACATTTATACAACAATTGCAGTAATTTCCTCACATCACCTTTTATTCTAGTTGATACCACAACATCTTCCAGAAGGAGACCAATCTAAGGACCGAACTGTCCGTGTGACTGGTAATAAGAAGCAGATTGAGATGGCAAGCGAAATGATAAAAGAAGTCATGAATCAGGTTTGTGATATCATTTCACCATTTTGAATTGGCAACTATACAGTGCTTCAGAGATTTTGTTTCTTCTCTTTGGTTATTATAGAAGTTTGATAGCATCCACAGTATATCCTCAGGCATTGAATTATGCATGTGTATGGAGAGGCTTACTTTATAATTTGCCAGAGCATATTCTCATCCTTTGATAATCTTCTGAATTTCTTAGCGAATGATATAACAGCAATATACTTTTAAGAAGACTTCGAATAAGCCATATATTCTACATCATGTAACCAACTTGTCTTAGTCTTGTCCATAACTCTTTTCTCATTATACTTGGCGATTTCAATTGATGTATTGAGTAAATGTGCTGGCTTTGGTGGCTTTGGGTTCCTTGACACACCTTAATGTCAATGCATGTTATCAACGGCTGTATAAAAAACTCCCTGAATTTCCCTGAGTTCCACTTTGGTTCCACTATGGTTCCACTATATGAACCCAACAATGTTATTGTGCAATAATATAATTGCTAGAAGGGATCTCATGTTTTTAACTTTAACATCTGTTTCTAATACAAGTTTGGGTGCTAATTTGAGTCTGATATACATTTATATTGTATGGGTTGAAAGAGTAGTCAGTTTTTAGGGATAGAACGTCTTTGTGTGTTTTTATATTAATGATAATAATAAAAAAGTTTCTTAAGTATGATATTAGCACGCCACTTGGTTTCTGTTCAGTGTTACCTTGGATTGATATGCAACAATTTAGCACTCTAGTTCTATGTGTCGAACTGTTTGTATCAGTTGAATGTATCATTTCATAGTTAAATGCATGTGCTTGTAACGGTTTTATATTCTGAACAATTGAGGGAAACTTTTATGAGTTGGGAGAATCTGTTAATGATGACGCCATGGTCTAAGAGCTTTTTTACTTGAACACTGCTGCCTAAAATACGCATGTCAAGATCACTCGAATGCTGTTAGGAAGATCTTACATTCAAATGAGATGTCGGTTGCCATGATTTATTTATGTTGAAGGTGCCAATTTCGAATTGGTTGGCTTTAAAAATGCAGATTTGGCTTTTGCCTTTCACAAGGGTCAGCTTGGCCTTCTTGGTGTATCAATAGACAACTACTTTTCAATCCATCCACAGAACAGAGGTATCAAGGATTAACCCTCGCAATTGCAGGATGTTAATAGTTGGTAAGATTGCTTTGAGACTTAGAAACTAAAAGTGAATATACTAGTAAGGCTGTATTTTATCGGCCCAAGTGCTACATAATATACCACATCTTATATTTTATAGATGCGTTGGAAACCAGTGTCATGTCTAGTCAAATAATCTTGTAGTTTGGGACATGTATTCTAATGCCTCTTGAAATTCACAGAACATGATAGTTGTCAGTTACAGTATGCATTGAGCTGTGTTTTCTAGTAGTTGGAAGCCAACATCTCGACATTAACAACAGTTTTTAGAATGAAAGGATGCTGATTCAATATCCTAAAACTGCTTATTTTTATGAACTATTCAATTATTTAGCTGTCAGTCAAATGCTCTGGTATTATTTCGACTTGCATAGCTGTTATTAGCTTTTGGTCTGAATGGGCCCCTCATAAATTATATTTACTCTGTTGATGAGTATTAACTACGTCACTGCAATTTGTTTATGGGAAATGTGTTTATCTTATGATTAAAATAGCTTGTACAAATCTTTTGAGTGGTGTTTAAGGATTCGTCGCAGGAAGAAAATGACAATGAATATTAACAGTGAAGAATAATGCAGAGGCATGCTTATTAGAGGTTCAGGAATGAAGTAGTACTGATGAAAATATAAAAAGTGATGCATTCTGGGCTGAGAACCTGAAAATTGCTTATTATTGTAGTAAGCCATACTTTAACTGATATCTGGTAGATTCTCATCATCTTGATGCATAAATGGCTAGTTCCCTGCTACCATATATGACTGATAAAAAGGGACATGCTTATTTTCCATTTTTAAAGTTTATATTTAATCTTCTGTTTGTTGTGTGCCTTTCTTTCACTCCATTCCTTTGATTCCATATGCTTCTGTAATTTGCCATCTTTTTCTAGCTGTTTCTTTTGCATATTCTCCTCCTATTAATTTCAGCTCTCTCTTTAAATTGGGCATATTTTGATTGATCCGATGATATATTAAGTTGTTTATTGCAGTTTTTTTTTTCTTTTTGCTTATTTGGTGTAAATTTTATGATTGTTTCTTGCCAGTATGATGATGTTCTTTTGTGTATCCTACTCATTACTTATTTTCTTTTCTTTTCTTTTTTTTTTTAATAAGATGAAACAAGTCACCTGACATTTCACAGTTTTTTTTTAAGGATGTTGATTTGCTAACTAATATTTATCCGCCTGCCATTTAAACTTCTTTGCTTAGACCGTAAGGCCATCATCTCACTCTGGTGGATACAGCCAGCAGGCATTTCGTCCTCGTGGACCTGCTTCATCACAATGGGGATCTCGTGGTCCTCATCACTCACAGTTCTCACGTTATGATCCACAAAGAGGGCCATTTCCTTCTCAGAATCCGCAGTACCCGTCTCCATCATATGGTAATTATCCTCCACAACAAGCACCAAGAAGCAGCTTCGGTCCAAGTTGGGAGCAAAGACCACCAGTGGCAATGCAGGCGCCCTCACCCCAGGTTGGGAATTTACTTATTCTTCTGTTGGGCCAGTTTCCACTCCATTTTTTACTTCCCTACTCATGTCTCTGCCCCTGCTATGGGCTCATGTCCTTCCCAGGCAAATTACAACTACAGGCAGTCACAGGGTCCAGATTATGGGCAGCCAACTCCTTATTCTCAAACACCTACTCAACAATATGGTCTTGGATATAGTGAAGTAAAATATGATCACCATGCTTCTTCACAACATTATAGACAAATGGCTTCTCAGCCAACAGTTTATGCTCAAGGTGGTGCACATCCTGGCTATGCTCCACAGGACCAATATGGTAAGGCCCCTACATATGGTATGCCGCAGCAAGGACCCCAAGCTCAATCTTACGCTCAGCCTAGACCAAATCAACCTGGAGAAATGCCTTATCAAGCACCTGTTTCATCAACTCAAGCATATGGCCAAAATGTGCCACCTCAACAATCATACCCATATGCATCTAGTGGACCAATGCAGCAAAACTATCCTCCATATGGTTCGGTACCCTCTGCAGATGGATACAATCATCCACAGCCTGCCACAGCATCTTCTGCTGGTTACCCTCAACAAGCCGCTCAGCCTGTTGCTGGGTATGGTCAGCCTGGTGGACAGCAGCCTCCTGCATATGGCCAAATGGGACCAACAGGTGGTTATCCTTATCAATCGTCACAGCCAGCCTACAACGAACAACCTGCGGCCAACAATGCTTACGGGTATCAAGCGCCAGCAGATCCTGCTTATGGCAGTGCCCATGCTCCATCTGCTTATGCTGCACCAACTGCTGGACAGATGGGTTATGGTCAACTAGCTCCAACACAGCCTGGCTATGATCAGTCCATTCCTCAATCAGCAGGTGCGTACGGAAGTGTCCCCGCTGCATCGCCCCAGGCTGTGTATCCCCAGTACGATGCAACCCAGACATATGGTGCACATCGCTGAAGATGTTAAAATAGATCTACTGGAGCTGGAAGTGTGCCTATTTACATTATGTTCTCTACTAGTATTATTAACTTTCTTGTTAGGTCTATTTTTCGGACAACCTGAAACCATTCGAACAATGACCTTTTATGATGCTATTTTGGATGAATGTATAACAAGTTTGATATTCAGTTTTTAATATTGGCATTGACTGCTTTCATTTTATAGATGTTTGTTGCTTTCATCTTTTGAACAAACCAGTCAGACGGACGCGGCTAGTAAGTGAAGTTTGGGACACTACATTGATTGAACATTCAGTGTAGGCGCCTTCTTGTTCTTTGGTCTTGAAAATTTAATACCATTAATTTCGTAATAGTAATTCCACCTTTTATCTTTTCAATTGCACTCAATATCATATTATTTTTTATTCCCTCCGTTTTAATTATATAAGCTGAGTTTATTTTTTCTCGTCCCAAATATATAGGTCGGTTTTCTAATGTGGAATATTTTATTGTATTTCTTTATTAATATACTCTCATTTTTCACCTTCAAAATCTTTATTAATTCCAACAATAATTTAGTTTTACATACTGAAAATTAAATAGGGATAAATTAGAAAAAATTTTGGAAAAAATTAATTTTCCATTGATATTAAAGAAGTTTTCTTAATCCGTGGAAAATGAAACAAGCCTATATAATTGGGACGGATGGAGTATCATTTTTAGTACTTCACGAGTCATTATCTTATTTTTGTGAAATTGATATTTTACTCACCCTTGAAGCATATTTTCCAAGAGAATCAATGAAAAGCATAGCCAGATTTAGTAGATAACTTCAGTTGCATCTTAACTACATTGCCTAGTATACAACTAATGATAAATATATCAAACTTGACAAAAATGCAAATGAAAACGAAAATTATGTATTTGAGTATAGGATCGTTCTTACAAATGAATTTGACAATAAATTTGATACAAGTAATGCATAAAAGGAATCCGTCTAAGTTGAAATCAGCTGATATATAACAAAAGTGTAGCACAATTTTTTCCGAACTACATACGAAAGCGCTATATAATTTGGGTTATTCCTCATTCTTCATCATTGAACATCAGGATTTTTCGTCTACAACAATGGTCTACTCATTACTAACTACGACTTCAATCAAAGATGCTATATCATCCTCGAGCATTATAGGTAGTGGAGAACCCTGTAAATCCATGAAGATGCCGGTGTCAAAAATTTAGCAATATCACTGGATCTTAACCAGTTTCGATTTTAGGAACTCATGAAGCACTCTAGCCGGGGAATGGTATTAAATCACATAACACTGTTCCAGTAGAACATGTTTGGCTGTGCTTAAAAGTTTCTTTCAGTAAAAGGAAATTTTGTTTGCAAAATAAAGTAACTTATGAATATCATACAAAAAAGCTTACTTTTAAGCACAAACAAACATGCTCGGTTGAGCAATTCCAACATACTACCATACTGGAAGATAGAAAAATATTCAGATATTTGGACCACCGCACGAACCTCTTCTTGAAGAAATAAGAGATTTTAACTTGGAAGAAATTTTGACGTAGTATCTTTGAAAAAGTCACGAGTACAGAAAAATGTTGATAGTAATCATACCGACGTTGACGTGGCACTGCTTGGTTAACCTTTACTTTTCTCTCTCCCCCTCTCTCCATCTATCAATGATTTCACGTCATGTGTTGTCTGTCAAAATTTCCTGTACAAAT
>CAIGRO010262692.1:0-22952 GCA_903798355.1 Fraxinus baroniana
TGGGTTAGTTAAAGGTATTTCCCACCAATTACCCAATGACACATCATTTATACCTATTTTTTAGCACAAGTGACAATGAGAGAAAAGTTGAACACATTAATTTAAAGTGACGTGTCGATGAATCATTGAGTGGAAAATAAGTTAAAAGACATTCAATTTTGAATAGAAGATTTCAACTTTTGGCAAGCACACAATGGGATTTTGGATAGGATAGAGCTACAACACATGGATATGATATTATCATTAATGCATATTTGGTAGTATCGGGGCCACACTGCTTAAGGTAATCATGACGAACCATCGGGTATGGCAAGTCCGAGACTAGTAGCCTTCCAAATCTAGGCTCATGGCTCAATAATCGAGTATGAAAATACGTAGTGGATAAGCATTTGATAAAGTTGTAGCTACCAATCAAAAAATGTATTCAAAATTGTGCAGTCCATTCTTGAATATGTTAAATCAGTACAATGAATGGTCATCCTGAGTAGTCAATTTCTTCATCTCATCATCAGAATGATAAACAATACACCCGTAGATTGAGACATTCTAACCATTGCAGTTAAGAGTTGCATCTCGTGACCAGTAATGCCTTGTAATATTGCTGATATCTGTCAAGATTTTGTATGTCAAATTGGTAGAATTTATGACGGTACACGTGAAGTTGATTTTCTAGGTTTTTCTTTTATTGCTTTCAATTTATGGAGTTAATGAATTTTTGTAATGTTGTGAAATAATTTTTATTATGATTTTCCTTAATTTGTCATAATTTTAATGATTCCTGATTCTTTTTTGTTAATAAATATTGAATGTTTTCAAAAAAAATTTAGGTTGCAAGACATTATTCTCAAAGTAAAAATATTAAAATTTTCAACATCAATTGAACTATCATCAGGTACAATGTTTTTTAAATCTTTTATAGATTTAGTAGAATTCGATTTTTAGTTATCTTTTGTATTTTTTCCCAAAAGTTTCTACTATTATTAACAAATTAAGTGCAAGATATCATTTTCAAAGTTAAAATATTAAATTTTTCAGTATCAATTGAACTGTGCTATCTTTAGATATGATATTTTTATTCTTCTTTTTTAGATTTTGTAGAGTTTAATTTTTAGTTTATAGTATGTTTTGTATTTTTTTCCCCTAAAGTTTCTATTATAGTATTTATCATTCATGGACTTTAATTTGTATTTATTGTTCTCTTATATATAGTGTCTCATTGTATTTCCCGATGGTTGTAATTTACTACAGTAGTACATTCTATATTGGATAAGTTCCTCCAATTGAACTATCAGGTTTTTGTTTATAGGTTTATGTAGTACGTTTATTTTGGTTATTTATTTATAATAACTTATAAAATTTATAATAAGTTGTTGGTTCTTGAGCTTTCTTTGTGCTCTTTATCGAAACTATTTTTTTTCCTTCTAAAGTATATCTTCTCTCATTGTTCAAAAATTTTGATACTGTAAACTTTAGTCTTATTGTATGTATATTTTAATATATGTAAGATTGTTTCTTTCCAATACTTTTACTTTGTACAGCTACAGTTGGAGTTCAACCATTCTACAAAAATTGTTAGTGTTGTGATGAATATTTTTGTACCATTTGGTGATGAAGATGTTGATTTAGCTAACCTTCAAACTACCTCTTAAACTACCAACGAGTCATATCATGCCTTTATTTGTCAACAACATAATCAACGAGAAAGGGATCGGACAATCGATTGCTAATTGAGCGCAATGGTCTTCGAAAGAGGATAAATTACCGTATGTCATATGGAGAGAACAACTTATGCATGTCATATGGAGAGAATAGTTTACGTCTTGTTGAAATGTATGAATCTACCCTACATTATGATTCTGAAGCTTCAACGTCAAACCAAAGAAGAGTTGATGGTCTCAATTCTGAATTAGAAGAAAGTTCAAACTTATTGAATGTACCAAATACTTCATATGTATTACTAACATGTATTGATTGTAAATATTGTGGTGCATGAAATTTTTTTAAAGAAAGTAAAGGCTTCTGTTGTTCTGAAGGAAAAGTTAAGCTTTTTTATGCCTAAATCACCAACTGAACCGTATGCCTTGTTTATTTCTAAAGAATCTATATGTATGGAATTTAAAAAAAATCGCAAGGGGATATAATAACTACTTTGCATTCACTTCGTTTGATGTAAAGTATGATAAAGAACTTTTTAAAACATACAGAGGTATTTACACATTTAGGGTGCAGGGACAAATGTATCATTATGTAAACCAACTTATGCCGGAATAATACACATTTTTATATGCAGTTATATTTTTATGACCCAGAAAATGAACTCAAAAATCGTATCCAACTTTCAGAAAACTTTGTTCAGGATACTTTGATTTCTAAGAATTCAAGGTCAAATATATCATTATGTAAACGAACTTATTCCAAAAAATAATAGACCTTGTTATATGCAATTATATTTTTATGATACAGATAATGAACTTGAAAATCATATGAAGGCTTCAGGGAACTTTGTTAAATCTACTTTGATTGTTTTAATGCAAATTCTAAACATAAATCCATATAGTAGATTCTTTAAGTATTCGAGTAATATACCTAACTTGAAACACCATTGGATACAAATAAGATACGATCAAAAAGTTTTTAATACTCATACGGCTTCTCAGGTAGATGTTGTATGGGTCGAAGATGGTGAAAATACAAATGTTCGTGTTCGTGATATTACTATATATGGTCATTCTGGTGAATCGCACAAAGTTCACTATTACTATGGCTGTTATGATTCTTTACAATATCCTTTGATCTTTTCGTATGGAGAATCAGGTTGGCATGAAGATATTTAGAGATAAAAATCAATGCTTCTCACCTACGCATTTGCCCGACCATATTGCTCTTCCTAGCACAATGAATTCTGCAACTGAACTTCTTGAAAAAGAAGATGCTGGTTAGTAGATGGACTTTGTAGTAAATTTAATGACTGTTTACAATTTTATTGGTTATAATGAAGATAAAAACTCAGATTATGTTATTGTTATGTTGTGTAGTGCTTAATAGAACGAAGAAACGATTTCAAGTCTCTTGTCGAGAATACTAGTCATACAAATTGCAAATCAGGTCTCTCAGTAAGTTGTGTTACTTCATACTGGTAGACTATTCTAAGTTGTAGATATGTATGTTAAGATTGAAACTACTAGATTAGATTATTTTCGTAATAACAAGAAAAAAATCCGTGCTAAACTTTATCAAGGCATTGTAGATAGTGTTGAAAATGGAGAGACAATGGGGTACAAAATAAGAAGGAAGTTTGTTTTACCACAATCTTTTACATGTGGTCTTAGAGATTTGCTAATGAGATATATGGATGTCATGGCTATTGTACAACGTTATGGCAAAACAGATATATTTTTAACTGTAACATGTCATCCCAATTGACCAGAAATTAAGTAAGAACTAAGACACAATGATGATGTTCAAAATCGATATATCTAATTGTGCGTATCTTTCGAGCAAAATTAGAAGAGTTGAAAAATGATTTATATAAGAAAAATATACTAGACCCCGTTATTGCTCATATATATATGATTGAGTTGCAAAAAAGAGGGCTTCCTCATGCCCATCTATTGATGATTTTCAACTGTGGCAACAAAATTTGTTGTGCTGAAGTGGTTGATAAAATAGTTTCCTGTGAAATTCTTGACAAAGAGAAATACTTTTATCTTCATGCTGTTATTGTTAAACACAATATGCATAGCCATTGTGGAAATCTAAATCCTAAGAATGTATGTATGGAACCAAATAAAAGTTATAAAAATAAATATTTGAATGATTATTTTAATAATACTATATTTGGTGATAACTCATACCCATTATATATGCGGCATAATAATGGTATTTTTGTTAAAGTTAGAGATCAAATGTTAGACAATCGCTAGGTTGTACCATACAATCCTTATTTAAGTGCTAAATTTGAAGTATGTTCTTCTATCAAAGCTGTTAAATTTCTCTACAAGTATCTATACAAAGGTCATGATCGTATTAATTTCTGTGTTAATACCAATGAAACAAATAAAGAAATTGATGAAATTTCAACTTATCAATATGAGATTTTTCTTTCAATTTGTCTGATATGTATCCATCCGTTTAATCTTTACAGCTTCATATTGAGGATCATCAACAAGTAACATACGCCGATGATGATGATTTATTTATTGTTATTCAAATGGAGAATACGAGGAAAACTATGCTAATTGAATTTTTCTGAATGAATGAAAAAAATGAATTTGCTCGTACATTATTTTATTGAGATTTTCCAAAACATTTTATTTGGAATGCAAATAATAAATTTTAAACTCCTAGAAAAAAAAATATTGTTATATGACGAATTGTCACAGATCACCCATATGAAGGAGAACGGTATTTCTTTCGTATTCATCTTAATCATATTAGAGGACCAGCGTCCTTCAATCATTTAAGAACTTTGAACGGTGTAACTGCTCGTACATATTGTGATGTAGCACTTCTACATGGTTTATTAAGCGAAGACAATCATTATGAAGAATATATATCTGAAGTTATTTTGTACGAGATGCCTACTGCTTTAAGACATATTTTTGCTACACTTCTTACACTTTGCAATCCTAATCATTCAAAGTTCTTGAAGGATAAGTTTAAAGTTTACATGATGATGATTATGTACATCAAAATATATTTGTAACGATTGCTGAATTACAAGTTTTAGAAGACATTAATTCTATTTTGGAATCATTATGTAAGAACATAAACGATTATGCGATAGTGCCTTTCAATGTAAATATAGATGAAACTGAAAAGTTGAGAAGAATGATTGAAGAGGAGACAACTATTTTTGATACTCAAGGGGGCTTTACTTGTGCAACAACATCAAATAAAGAACAACAATTTACATATGATACAATCATGGAAAAAGTTAAATTAGAATCAAATGGTGCTTTCTTCATTGATGGTCCAAGTGGAACATGTAAAACATTTTTATATAAAACATTCCTAAGTGGTGTAAGATCATGAAATTTAATTGTTTTGGCAAAATCATCATCTAGAGTATCCGCGTCTCTTTTACCCGAGGTTGAACAGCTCATTCAAGATTCCTTTAGAAACTTTTGGTCAAATAAGTTGTTCTGTTAGAAAGCAATCAGCTTTAGCAACTTTGTTGAAAATGTTTAGATTAATCATTTGGGATGAAGCACCTATGGTCAATCGTTGTGCTGTAGAAGCTGTAGATAAAATGTCCAGAGATATTACTGATTGTAATTTGCTCTTTAGTGGAAAATTAGTAATTATTGGATGCGATTTTCGACAAATTCTATCAGTTGTGAGAAAAGGGAAAAAATACGATATAATGAAAGCTAGCTTAGTTTACTCAGACTTATGGCCTTCTTTTTTACATCTACCATTAATCGAAAATATGAGAGTTAAATTGGATCCCACCTTCTGTAGTTACTTACTGAGAATTGGAGATAAAATAGATGAAGAACATACTTGTAAATGCATTAAACTTCTAGAGAATATAGTTTTACCATTTGTAGATGAAATTACATCCTTAAAAAACTTGATACATTATGTTTTTTCAGATATAGAAGCATATGTTGATAATCTCCACGCGATGGCAAGCCGAGTTATTCTTATAGCTACAAATGAAGGTGCTTGATCATATTAACAAAATTTTACTTGAACAAATTTTTGGTGAAATTTATACATATTATAGTTTTATGAAGCACTTGATAAGTTAGAATAGAGCCTACAAGAAGATTTTTTGAATAGTCTAACCTTAAATGGCATTCCAACCCAAGAATTGATGCTTAAGATAAACTGTCATGTGATATTATTACGAAATATCAATCATTCAGAAGGGTTATGCAACGGGGCATGTCTTACTTGTCGAAAGTTTGAGAAGAATGTAATTCAGGTGGAAATCACAACTGTTGAATATTGTGAAAAATATGTTTTCTTGCCTAGGATCTCTTTTGTACCTCTGAAATGTGATAGAAATTCAATTCAATTCAAAAGAACTTAATTTCCAATTAGATCATGCTTCGCAATGATGATAAGCAAAGCACAAGGTCAAATACTTAAATTTGTTGGGTTGTATCTTCCCTGACCAATTTTCTGTCATGGTCAGCTCTACGTGGCATTATCAAGAGCAAAAATAACCAAATCTATCAAAGTCCTACTTAAAACCCATAAATGTTGACCATTTACGCGAAAGATGTACCACAAGTGTTGTCTACAAAGAAATCTTTTTGTTAATGCACAAGTCAGTCTATAGTTCTTTCATATTTTATTTTCCTGTCATTTATCATTATCCACTTTGAACATGATTAAATGTAATACAGTAAAAATATATTATCATATCATGAGAAGTTATCTACATAAATCTTTAAAAAAATATCTTATATGTTCTTTTACTTTTGTTTATTATTTCCTCATCTTAGTTCTTAAAAGCTTTATGCAGATGATCTCATTTATATATATTCCAAAGACTTTCTGACTTGATGCCACCAGTTATATTCTGTTATTATCGTGTTTGAAAAAGTAGATTTCTTCTCCACTTATCTTTTTCTTGCTCTTGAATTTTGTACTGAAAACTTAATTTTTGCTACTTTTGCTTCTTTACAGTAACATTAATAATTATATACTTGATACGCCCATGGATATGAGGTATGTCTAATTTCATGTTGCCTTCCTACTCAGGAGAGATTGCTCTCCGTTCTGTTAGGAGAGTACTCTACTGTATTGTCACTATATTTCAAGATAGTTTCTTTCCTAGCTTTCCTCTCGATTAGCTTATCAAAAACGGTGTTGGACTTGCCTCTTACCTAATTGACACAATTCGTAGAAGACTGATCATGACATCTGGTCAAGCCGTCAATTACAAGAGCTCTGTGGATGCATTTGCTCAAATCTTAAAGAATGAGGGTGCAAAATAATTGTTCAAGGTTGTTGGCGCCAACATTCATCGTGATGTTGCTGGTGTTGATGTGCTTGCTGGTTATAACAAACTTCGGTGCTTCTTTTTGGAAAGAAATATGGCTCTAGTGAGGTTTAGTAACACCAAGTTCTTTTTTTCCTATTTAGATTAAAGTAGATGAAGAATGGGTTTTATTTATTTGACATTGGAGACAAGCTGTAACTTGAATTTAGCAAAATGTTTCTAACAACTTCAATTTTAGCAAAAAAAAAAATCATAAGTTTGGAGAGAATATGTATTCTGTGCACAAATCATTCAAAAAGCATAATGTATATTAATAATATAAGTTATATAATCTAACTTGAATTTCAACATATTTTAATAGAAATACAAACAGTACATAGCACACATGGGGATGGGTTAAATAAATAAATAAAACAAAAGAATGCATTCCGCTGCGTGGAGACTAGTGTTCGCGCTATACGGAGCGGATTCCTTTTTTTTTTTTTTTCTTTTTTTTAACCCACGTACTGTTTGTATTTATATTAAAATTGGTTGAAATTCAAGTTCGATTTGCTTATAAATAAATCACATTATTAATATACATTATGCTTATGAATTGGTGTGTATGTTGGAGAAAAAATTGTTGACTTCCAACAGACACGACTTTTCAACGCGCACAGGAAAATTAGAATTCCTTTTGGGGGTGTTGTCCCCAAGCCCCCACGAGGGGCGCTACCCCCCTCGACCTCCGCGACCTGATCGGTATGTCGATCCCCATTTCAAAACAATAAACAATTTGCATAACAATAATAAACAAATAAATAAATTTTGAAAAAATATATTCTCTCAAAACTAATGATTTTCTGCTACAATGGAAGTTGTTAAAGAGAAACATTTTGCTAAATTTAGGTTACAACTTGTGTGTAATATCAAATAAATAAAATCCGTTAGCAGAAGGAACTAGGATTTGCTACCACAGTTAAAATCCTTTAAGACTCTATCTCAAGGTGGAAAGTGTATAATATATTTTCAGCTTGTTACAATTGTTACAACCCATGTGATCATTCAATGGCTTGATGATTATATCAACTAACTGGTATGTAGAATTTACACTTGTTGCCTAAATAACTGTTATAAGAGAAATACTCAATTGGAAGTTTATAAACTAACACAGAATATACATATCCTAGCTCTGGTGACATATTTTTTAACCAAACAAAATTACAAGTAGCAAGAGCTTTTGCTTGATACTTCAGACCTTTTAATCACTTCGGGGATTGCATTCTTTTGCTTATTTTTCCGAAGATAGTTCTGTACTGCATGTGAATACATAGTATCTTGTTATTTATTTACCTATGTATGTCTAAATAATAAAGATTTAGGTGAAAACTTACTGAATTTGAGAATAATTCTATTAATATTCGACACGCTAACATTTCTTTAAAAATAACACAGTAATGCACAGGCATAAGACTAGTTATATCAAAAGAAACAAAGTTTGGCATGGGGTATTATTTGTACATTTCACTGTTCCTTACACAAGGCAACATATAGCTTTAAATTCTAAACCAACAAAAATAGTAGTAGACTAGTAGTTGAGGTTGATTGAATAGATTGTGCTTGTTCCTTTGAAGATAAAATATGAGAACAAATCGACATTATTTGTATAGCTGTAGCGCTGTATTAAAAGATTTGAATGATATATACGTAGTTTTATTTAGTTTTTTATTTTTAGATTAAGTAACTCAATTTGGTATCAAGGCAGATAAAAGTTTTGAGTTCAAATCACAGTAGCATTCATTTATTAAAACTAATTTTCTAATGTACTTTCAATTTTTATGGTAAAGTCTAATATGTAATTGGGAATTTAATTAGACAAAAATTGTAACTTATTAAATTTGTATTTGGATTTAATTATATTGTAATCAAAGTCAAAATAGGTTTAGAAAAGTCCAAATTGTGATAAAATTAGCATTGGGTTGATAGAATCCAAAAAAAAAAAAAAAAAAGTCAAAAGAAATCCAAGAAGAAGATCAAGATTCGAACTCGAAGAAGTTGAAATGGAGAAGAACACATTTTCACTTGCTTGTCGTCCAGCTGGTGTTCAAGCGGTAGAAGTAGAAACCTTGTCACATGCCTAACGCTAGACAGGCGCTTGAGCGACAAGTGCTCCCTCGCTTAGTGCTAGCCTAGCACTTAGCGGGTCGACATTCTAAATTCTATTTTGCATCAAACACTTGATTTTTCAATCTATTTTTATCTCAAACACTTTTTCCTACAAATACTTAACCCCATTGACGTCCCAAAGTGTGTTGAATAGGCAATAGAGATCAATTCTTTGATAATCCAAAATATTCATTGATTCAGAAATTCAACCACTATATATTAATTGATTTATAAATTCTTTGAAAATATATTTTGTTGATCAAGTTATATTGTTCTGCATTATACCACAGATCAAAACACACAAGATCTTTTAATCAAACACCAAATCACATAATCCACCGAAGATAAATGATACTAGGGATCGGAAGTTGGTACAAAAACACATAGTCCAGGAGGGCTAAGGTAATATATCAGGGGTCGGAAGTTGGTGTGAGGAATACGCATTCCAAAAGGATCAATGTGATATACTAGAAGTCGAGATCTAGTGTGAGGAGAATGCAGTCCAGTAAAATCAACTGGGATTACATGAAAAGAAGGTTAGAGGGGACTAAGGGTTAATTAGATCCGGAATATACTTTAAGTTGTTTCGTTTATAGTGCATTATTGACTGATAAAGTGTCTGAAATTTTTTATCATTTACGAAAGGTTTTCTCTATGATCAATTTGGTGTTCTTTACTGCTTTCGTATTACAAATTGTGGTAATTTAACATAAGATAAATTGACGTGATTGGTTAATTATCTAGAAATAATTGAAAAGCGACTTGTTACTTTTACTTGCAATTTTTAATTCCGTTGGCACGTTCCAGGGTCTAAACATTATCTAAATCCATTAAGAATCCCAATTAAGTTACTTTTCATTTATGATAAATACAGCAAAAGATTTTATATAATATGCCTTCTATATTATGTTAATGAAAATCTTATTCAAAAACAATTATCTTATTCTACCCTGAAACCTTTCAATAAGAAATTATCATTTGTGATTTGTCTAAAAAAAATAACCTAGTACAATAAGTACTAAATATTTATCCTCCAATAAAGAATTAATTATGCAGAATATAATAATTCTATAGTAGATGCAAAAATTGTTACGGACATTTATATACATTAAATCTCGAATTTTGTCTTTCTTCCATGCTCCTTCTATATGTAAAATTAGGGTTGGACAAAACTCACGAACAGAACCGAACTGAACAGCGCGATTTTTCATAAGTTAAATACCTGAACTGATACCCGAATTCTTTGAGTCGGGTCTAGACTATGAACTGAAACTAAATAATTTTTTATTTTTTTATTGAATTAATTAAATAAATCAGATCATTTCATAATTTTAATTTTAAAGCTAAAATCATTTGAAAGCACGTTAGCCCATTTTAAAAACAAGAAACAATAAAGTTTGGGATCCATTTGCAATTTTTGTAAAGAATATGGACATCTGTCATAATTATATCTTAATAATTGACATAACTTCATGACTATTTGAATTTGCTCATTAAATTTAACGCCTTCAAACGAGATAAAATTCTAAGACAATTTCTCTCTCCTGAAACCTTAAGCAATTTCCATTTTCCATGGCCGCGCCAGTGTAGTAATTCTAAATTAGGTACCCATTTATGCATCTATTTAAAAACTATACAAATTTTATTTTTATAATTGTGTTCAAGCAGTTGATGAGTAAATCAAATAGTTTGTGATTTATATTTCATTTTCTTTATGTGGCGGACTGCTTGAAGTAAATGAATTATTGATATGGATCACCGACATTTTAATATTAATATCTACTTTATGGTATTTATATGCATTGAATTAATATTATTCGACATCTAGTTATTTATATATTTTTGAATTGTGCTACGTTAATTTGTAAAAGTTACGAATGAAATGTCATTAGTTAAATTCATGTAGTGTTGCTGTAAATATTAAAAAAATTAATTATGGTACAGAATCGAACCGAACCGAACCGAACCGAACTGAATTGAACGGAACCGAACCCGAACGGTTTCATAATTATATTTGAACCCGACAGTTCCATTTATTAAATACCCGAAAATTTTGGAACCGAACATACCCGAACCGAACCGAACCGACATGCAGCCAACCCTATGTAAAATAGTTAATCATGAATTCTCACCCATAAATAATAAACCTAGCAAAAAAAAAAAAAAAAAATCAATAGAATAACAGAACGATATGTCTGCTAAAAAAACAAAAATAGCAATAATTACCAAAAAAATGAAATCACGAATCAAACACAGAACATAAATACGAGAAAATATTTAAAAAATAACAAAAGAAATCTTACCAAATATGATACTATCGTAAATTCTCTTCCATCTAATAAACGATATGCATGCCCAAAGAAGATTTCAAAATAATAACATTACTATAGAAAACAATACAAATCAAACACTTAACATAAATACGAACAAAAAAGTACAAAGAAATAAATTTTTTTTTTCCAAATATACAACGATATTTATATTCTATTTCGTCTCACCAATAACAAATAAACCTGGCCAAAAGGAGGGAAAGAACCAGAAATTTACAGTTATTACCAAAAAATAATAATAAATAAATAAAATACACAATATAGATCCAAACAAGAAGTATAAAAAATAATAAAAACATGTATATTAAAGAATAGCAAAAAATTAATTCAAGTCATACGATTCTATAGATTATTAGTTTCGTTATAGTGAGAAAGGGAGAAGAGACTCAAACTACACTAGATATATGGAGCTCCGTCACTTTCTATGTTTATCATCTCGATATTATTTATACCTAATAAATGCATCTACTAGATAATTGCATGGTGTTATTACATATTCGTAGCTTGAAGTTTGAAAGATTACTTACTCAAATTTTAAATTATGAGCATAATTTTCAAATTTTATCATTAGGGCAATATGTTTTGTCAATACTAGTAAGTTTATATTCTATATTTTTAATAAATATTAGTTGGAACGATGATAAACTGTTTAACAATATTGTTTATTAAATGTTTCTGAACTATAGTGCTTCCCATTTGCGTCTAGACAATGTTATTTATATATGGAAATTTCCCTTTGTACAGAAAACAAGCTTCTTTAAAATTGTCAGAACACTCACATGGGGCCCACCCCATATGACTTATGAGTAGAGTATTGAAACCCCCACTGCTATGAGTGTTCTATATGTGCTCTATATGTTGTGCTCTATACACAAAGCAATGTTCTTTATATATAGCAAAACTTATAGTATCATGACAACATCAAAATTCCTCTCACTATATTTGGCTTATGGTCAAAGCCTAATATTTTCGTCTAATGAATTTTTATTTTCCAATATATGCACATTCGCTCCACTACTATATACTGAGATTGATATTAAGCGTGTGTCTGTTGGAGATTTTCATCTAATTTTGAGCAATAATATGACCGTTACAGTCAACAAGTGGGGGCCACATTAGAGAGGATGAGTCAAATATGGTGGGCTGCTCTGCTGGGTAACAGACGAAAAATCAATACTAATTGGTTTAAGAATTTCTAGCAGACACACCCTAAAGAATAATGTGAATACATGTTTAGTTTCAATACTTCTAAAAATATCTTAAGCTTTAACAAGTAATATTTTACAATACGGTTTGTTGACTTTCAATTTGATTAGACTATTTTATCGACATTAGGGGGTAGAAATTAGCAGCTGAAAATAATAATAAAAAATGCATCATATCTTGTTATGTATATTCTCCCACTTGACAACGTGAAAATACACAATTGCTTGTTGCACTTACTGACTTTTAAGATATTAAAAAATCTTATATATCTGTTATATATGCTTCATCTCATATTGATGTCTTAGAATGACAAATATTAGCAATGACACACATAAATTGTAGTGACATTTGATTCTAAACATAAAATTTCTCGGAAAAAAAAAATAAAAATTGTAGCAAATAAGGAAGACGGTCTTATTTAGGTGGCATGCTCTTGGAAATGATGCAAACATAATTCATTATAAAATCCCACAAGATGTTCAAGTACTTGAAATATTGAAAGTAAAAATATATCAATAAGTTATGTCATTATGAGAAAATAAGAATCGAAAAAAAAAATCTTGTCAACAACATTTTTGTACATGATATACTGTTTCGTATTATAGATAGCGAGAATATCAAAATAAATTTGTCAAATCATATAGTTCAAAGAAATAATTATCCAAATAAAAATGACATAATCCTAATAAAATTAAATTTATTAGAGAAATAAGTTTTTGGACATGCATTTTTAACACCTAATTATGTGTACTTACTCTAAAAGGAAATGAAAAAAATGAAATCGTAATATGTAATATACGACGGGTTAATTTCACGAACGGTCACTAAACTTATATAAAAATTACAAAATGGTCACTAAAGTTTAAAACTTGCAGAAATGGTCGCTAAAGTTTTAATTTATTTCACAAACGGTCACTGAAGGACCGTTATGATTTTAATTTAAATTTAAAGGATCAAAACACGTGAACATAGAAGTTTGACCACCCCAAGTGCAAATTTCTTGTTATTAAGTGCCACATTTGGAGTAAATTAGAAGGAAATTGTAAAAATGATATTTCAATTCACATTTTGCCTATATACGTACAAGACCATAAATATGATATAAGATATAAATATTTTTCTATATATATGTGTGATCGTGCATAGATTTCATAGTTTTTAATGCAATTTTATTTATTTTAATTCTTGTTTAAAAGTAATTGACTTACTCAAAAATTTGCACTTGAGGTGGTCAAGTTTCTATGTCCACGTGTTTTGTTCATTTAAATTAGAATTAAAATCATAACAGTTTTTCAGTAACCGTTTTTGAAGCAAATTGAAATTTCAGTGACCGTTTATGAAAGCAATTGAAACATCAGTGAACATTTCTGCAAGTTTTAAACTTCAGTGGTCATTTTGTAATTTTTAGGTAAGTTCAGTGACTACTTGAAAATTAACCCAATATACGATTACTTACATAAGTAATCTTACGAATATAAATAGATAAATTATCATATGATGGATGTAATCACGTATAATTTTTTAATTATTTGATATGATTGAGTAGTGTTGGGCGTGGGTTGAGTTGGATTATTTTGAGTCCAACTCAAACCTAACCCAACATGTTCGGTTTGACAATAATTCAAATCGAAATCGACACATTCACGGTTGAAAATCAATCCAATCCAAACTAACCAAGCTTGGGTTGGGTTGATTGGTTTGGATTTGAGTCCAATTCAACTTGGACCCAGTTATACTTTGGTTGGATAAAAAAAATTTATAAGCCCAATGGTTGGGGTTTTTTCGTTGAATTTCAATAATTTTTTTAAAGTTTGATACCATTTCAATTTGGACCAATTTCAGTTACATTAAAAATGGAGATTTCAAAAGCCTTAATTAAATTGAAGTTGGATCAAATGGTCCGTGGGGTTAAGTTTCATTCCAATCGAACAATATAAATTAAAAATATTGAAAAATATGTTAAATAGATTATACCATGATCAATATTAAATCAATCTAAATACACGTTGAATATATACATATTGAATAAAATGAATTTAACCTAAATGCTAAAAATGTAAATCTCCTCCTTTAATTCAAGTATTTAGTCAAAAATCACGTTGAAAAATCAAGTCGAGAAGTCGAGGCATGAGCAGCAATGAGAGGCAGAGGAGAATTTTGATCATTAAGTTTTAGGTTTTTGGCTTTTGGTTTTATACTAATTTTCTTTTTAATATTTTTTAGTTTATTGGGTTGTGTTGGGTTTGATTGAGTTTTAATAGATAACCCAAAATCTAACACAGTCCAACCTAAAATTTGATTTCCTAACCCGTACCCAACCCAATTGAACTAAAAAACCAATCTAGATCGGTTGGTTTGAGTTGTGTTGGGTTGATCGGTTTGATTGGTTCGAATTGATTTTTTCCCAGCCCTATGGTTGAGACATATAATTCAAATGATATTATCATGAGAGGAGTAAATATGTGTTGTAATATTTTTCCTTAACAATATTTTGTCTCATTGAATTTTTTGGAATGATTTTTAATGATGCAACTTTTATAGCGTATTAAAAAAAACAATATACACTTTTTCATTCATTAGACATGGTTTTCCTATATATTAAGATTTTAATGAGACATATTATTAGTATAATCAATGTTAATAATCTACAAAATATTTACCCTTAGAACAATACTCTTATACATTACAAATTAAATACGAAGACTCTTGAAGAGAACGACATACTAAATCATCTTATTACTACAATTATCAAATATTGATAAATATCTTAGAAGAAGATGATAGTGCTTGAAGGTTATAACAAGACAACATAAAATACGCCTTGAATTGTAATATTGAAGACATTGACATATAAGATACTAATGACTCGATACAATAGTTTCTATTAATTAAAATTTGGGAGAGGTTGTACTCTTTTTTTATTTGCTCAAAGTTTATCCACTAAGTTTTCTTGACAAAGTTTTAATGATGCAACTTTTGATTTTTGCCAAACTAAGTTTTAATCGAGACAAATATTGTGAAAATAGTCATCAAATGACGAGTGTTATAAATTTATGAGATGGTTATTTAACCTTGTTAGGATACAGATAGTTTTTAATGTAAAAGTTTGTATCTTGATCAATTTATTACTCTCATTGAAACCTTATATATAGGAGCCATTGTCATAATGAAATATATACTTGAGTTTTGACTATGTTACTTTTCTTCTATTGTTCTTCTTTTTTCTTATAGTTTTGTCACATTGGCTTAATTTTTTGAAAATTGTACGAGTAGAAATAGATTGAATGTTAAGAATATTGTTGACTATAATCCTAAAAATATAAGAATAAAATGAGAAATCGAATGTTTCCCATCTATCCACACTTGCTATATATTGTAGATTTGTGTACGATCAAAGCTTTAACAGAAAAATAAATTTCACTTATACATGAAGGGGGTATTAAAGATAACATTTAAATGATATGGCTATATCTAATCACTGAAACTAAATATCAGATCCTTTCTTTCATAATAATAATTTTTTATCAGAGTGGCAAGAGATAAATTTTATATCAATTAAAGAAGCAAATAATATATAATATATAAGGACTTGAATTACTGTTTCTAATAAAGTTGACATTTGAGGACGGAACATTAAGTCTTAGCCCCCGTTTGTTTCTCATTTTTCATCCATAAAAATGAAAAATATGACTGTTATCCATCACATCAAACCATTAATTTTGAATTAATTTCTATCTCTTGTGTGACCCAATAACGATTATATTTTTCATTCTCATTCTACAATAATGAAAATCAAACGGGCCCTTAGTATGGTATCAAAACTCATAATTTGAAACGAGTAATTCAATCCAAATAAGACTCGTATAAGTGCAATGATTTTAAACGAGCCACCATCTAGAAGGATCATGTTAAAAGATGTATCCAACATTGAGTAAAAATGCTAGACAATAAATGATATATATATATATATATATATATAAGAGTATAAGTTATTAACCTTAATAAGATTGACATTTAAATATGAAATCACATGTCTTAATCCCAAATACGCTATTGTTGTTAGACGTTGTCTTTTAATTGAACTCTGAATTGGGTATTAATCATTTTGTGGAACAATAGAATACACATCAACAAGGCAAGTATCATCATTCATATCAGGATTAGGAGGTGAATCCCAATATTAGTCTCTGCTCGGAAATGATTATTAATATTTTTTTAGAAACTTTTTAGGAGAAATAGTGGTGGAGACTACAAAATATGTGATAACTAAATTTATAATTTATTTTAACATAAGGCACTCCGTTCATTTTAATTTCTATTACTGTATTATACTAGGAAAACCAACGGAATGGAACCATTAGTACATGACCAGGTTCACATAGATCAACTTGAATAAACATTACATGCCACCAATCCCCGGCCAAGCTCTGCCATCAAATGGCGAGCATCAACCCCGGCAACGACCGTTTTGTGAGATCTCGAGGGCGGCTCTGCCAGAAAGTGGTGGAACTTGAACACCTAGAAGGTCTCAAATCCTCAACAGTGAGCCAAGTATTGAAATATTCTCTAAACTGAGTGATCAAACCATCTTTTAGGGTCCAAACATGCACCCAATACACTTGGGCCCCTTCCCAGCCCTCCACTATCACGCATTCATCAATGGCGTCTATGCTTCGAGGCTCGAATTTGAATGCTGTGGTGGAGCATTTTCCGGTGAGCATTTTCATCATGTGGTGGCAGTTTTGAGGGCCGTGGAACCACCACTCTAGGTCGGTGGCTATGAGGCCAGCCACCGTGGCGGTGTCGCCACTTGCTAATCCTTTGTAAAGGGTGTTTACAATGGCCTTGTTATGGTTCTCCAGGGGCGGTGCCGCAAATGAATCAGCATTTGTTATTTCCATTGTGCAGTGTGTGAGTAAAAGATTATAGAATTGTTTTTGAAAAGGCGTCGTTGGTTTTTGCATGGTAAGGCCAAGTGGAAAGCCCTTTTTATATAGGAAACTCTAGAGAGGAATGGGACCCAACAACAAATTATAGATTTCAAAGCATTTAACTTGTCAAATCAAGATTGAAATATTTAATTTTGAGATTTATTAGACTAAGAGTTGATAACGATCTAATGCATTCTCCATTTAAACCTATGAGCGAATACAAAAGAAAAGGAAGGAAATTCCATGAATCGACCCCATAATCTCGACCCGATAGAAATTATGAGATCACCCTAATGACGCATTTGGCATCTAAGTATGTCGCAAACCAACCATATATCTCTTAGGTAACATGTTAGCAATCTATTCTCAGGTTGAAGCATCTTGAGGAATTGAGATAATTGAATTCACTTAAATTAGAAGAGTCTATTTATTCGTTGGAGACGACATATTACCTTATCAAGGCTACATGGACAAGTGGAAACAATTTGAAGACTAGAGGGGAGCTGCCATATACTCATCTCGTGAGTCATTTTTGCTAGTATACTTTCCACATAATATTCGAGAAGATCGTATATTTACAAGTTAGACACAGATGTTGAAATATATAGATAAAAAGATTTTACCCATAAAAGTAAATCGAATAATCGCATCTTCTATGTTTTTATTCCATTAGAAGTCCCAATCTATGGAAATTATTCTCCTTAGTAAAAATTGTAAAGTGGAATTATTGAATGGCCTATTCTAGTTATTGGGTTTAATTATGTAGGGTCTTTTTGAGCTGGACAACTCACTTTTGAAAGTAACTGAAAACAATATAGAATTTTAGATTGCACCGGTACCAGATAAATACCAAAAAACATAGTTCAATCTTCACACATACAATTACAAATTTTAATCAGCTTATAATTTTTATGTAGGTCTCATTGTCACTTCTTAATTATAATCGACCAACAACAACAATGTCTTTTTCTGTTTATTTTTTTAATTACTTTCTAATTTTATATAAGAATAATTCCACTTTGATCCTATAACTCTTCTTGCTTCATAATATTTTTTGTGCATGTTTGACTCACTAAATGAAAGAAGATAAAAGACAAATATATTTTCTGATACGATTAGGTGGTTCATATTTTTATATATGGGGGCTAGGTGATGGAGAGGAGGGATGAGACAATAGGTTTGGACACGTAGCGTAATCAACTAGTCCATTATGTTAGATGCATCTAAGTTAGTCCAGTCCTCGTGTACGATACAATATTGTAAGGGAGATTTTGGAATTAGAGTTGTATATAAACAATACTATGTAACCCTATTTTGAGCAAGTGGATTAATCGTGCCTTACAGCGAATCTAGGCACGTTGTTAAACTACTTAAGTTTTTGTACTTCAATCTTTATGCTTATCAATTGACACAAATAGTCTTGAAAAATAGTTTGGAGAATCCCAAAACATGCCTGTGAAAAAGATTATGCATATTCCTTTTAGGATACTCTAATGCTTAAGTTATTAGATTGATCATATTAATATTTAGGAGTATATAATTTTGTGACGTTTAGAGTGTACCAAAAGAGCTTTTACGAAGATTTATTTATGATTGTTGGAAGTCACGTGTGTGACACAATCCTATTTGATGCGAACCGATAGATTTCTATTAATTGATTGGAACGATGCAGTATTCGACTTGACTCTTAATAACAATTTATGATTCTAATATGTATCGATTACATTAATTAGGTGAGCTTTAGTCCACAACGAGAATGAACGTTAATCATAAAAAAATTTACCATACATGTGTAAAATACATAATATCTTCATCAATTACATTATTTATAAAAGATTATAATATTATAATAGTTAAGAATGTTCTTTATAAGTTTAGGATGTTCCAATAATCAAATATATGCATTTAAATTACAATTACTATGAGTTGGTATGTCTCTACTATATTAGGGCAAAAAAAGTTTCTTTACTAATTAATACAAAAAATTTTATTTTCATTCTTCTACTCATTTTCAACCACACATTTTTCAATGAAATAATATTTTTCATCACATCAATAACTTTTCCTTCTCTTTCAACCACACATTCTCCATCAATCTATCATTCCATAATACATTCTTCCAAAATAATGTGGCTCAAAAACACCCTTAATTTGAATTATTAAGATATTAATTCCGAGTCATAAGATTTCTACTAACCTAATTCAAATCCTCACAACCAAATCCCAATAAAACAAACAATTAAATAAAAAAAATGAATAAAATCACCTCCCCAAATCTCAAATAATGGTGATACCAGTTGGATCCAACCAGGTGCCGCTCGTGCACACAGTTGGAACATTCTCCCATAATATAAAACACACATCCATTATTTGGACGGTACAATGAATTGAACTTAAAGTTGGACACCCACCCCTACCCCACGCCTACCACCCCACCCCCCAAGTAGATGGAACTGTGTATCACGTTAAGGTCCCTCTCTTTAAAGACCCATCATTTCTTGGGACTTTTGAGAATTCTTGTCTGTAAGAATTTATGGGGTAGAGGAGCCCAATCCACCCCCACCGCACTCCCAACAAACAGAGACACGGACAGTACAATAAGATGTGTGCATTAATTTCGTGCATGCATGTATACGAGTCCTATCCACAACCTTTGAATGTCACTTCATATTTGCATCCACTAGAAATTGATGTAAGTAAGATGATTTCAAGTTCTTTACTGAAGAAAGTTAGATCAGACCATCACTAATGGTTACTAGAAATAGATTCAGACAGCGTTAGAAATTTATTTTCTTGTTTTTCATTCACGTTTTTCAGTTTTAAAGCTTCCTTCCTTTTTTTTTTTTTTTAATCGTGTCCACTTTTAATTGATTTTCATTCAGGTCGTTTGGGTTCAGCCAGGTTCTTTTAGAACCCTAATTGGATTAATTAAGAGTATTATGGGTTCAGTCAAATCACATTTCATTCACACATTTCGTGAGACACATAAATACTATATAATTATTCATCACTCATTTTTATGTGTATATAAGTTAAATCGTTTATAAACACTTCTCAAACATGAATAATTCATAATAACTCGTCCAATCTAAATCTTTTTATATCTATTAGATAGGCACTACAAAAAATAACCGATTTTGCGACAAAAAAATGTTGCAAAAATTGAGATTTTGTTGTAAAAGTAATTTAACGACAACAAGATGGTTGTTGCAAACATTGTCGCGCTATACGAGTCACGGAATGTATTTTACGGCAACTTTCGTTCATTCATCGCGTTAATAAACTCGCAACATTATTTGTTTGATGCAGAAAGTACAAAATAACAACAAGATATTTGTCACCATAATGTCGTCACAACACATATTTGTCGTAAAAAATTAAAAGGACGACAAATTTGTTTGTGGCAATGATTATTCCAAAAAAGTTTTTGCAAGGAAAATAGTTGTTGTAAATATTATTTTAGAGGTATAACTTTTTGTTGCCTATTCTATTTTGCAACAACAAACGCTCGTAGTGATATATCTTTAATAACAAATCATATTTTATCGCAAAATATAATTTACAATGCATTTGATATGTTGCATGATGTATTCTTAGATATTCAATATTATTAGTACAATTTATTATATTAACAAGTGATTTTTTAATTAAATTTATTTCGCAACACGGAGAGTTTGTTGCTACAATCTTTAGTATTAGTCTCGCATTTTGAAATATTACGACAACTTTTTAAGCCACCTTATATTTTTTAGGTACTTACTTATTCCACAACAATATTTGCAAAAAGGCTAAACACGCCATTGTAAAAGAAGTTAAAACAACAATTAAAGAACGTTGCAAAATATAATATTAAAAGCAACGGATGAAGAGCATCGCAAAAAACTTGACAACTTGCATTTGAGGCATTTTGTAACGTGCATTGCACATTGTTATGTCCTTCTACTATATGACAACATTAGAGCTCGCAACATGCGGGTGAATGTTGTTAAAGACCAACATCAAAATTTTCGTGTGTTGCAAAAAATAATTTTTGTTTAGCGATTTTTCTTCCATCTATTGAATTTTTAGTTACAAATGTTCATTGTCTCAAAAGGTAGACCCTATTGCATCACAAACACTTTGTTGCAAATATAAGATTTCGTCGCCATAAATTTTCCACCAAAAATATTTTTTAGGCCTTGCTCCCCTAATGTTTTTGGCGACAGTCTTTGTTGTTTGTCGTGCTTTCTAACATTTCACGATAACTTTTTACATTGCCTTATATTTTTTGGTACTTATTTTCTTCACCACAATTTTCGTGACAAACTTTAAATAAGTGTTGCGCTAAATCACTTATTGTGACAATTTTTTTGTATGTCACGAAAAATCTTATTACAAAATCATAATTTTGTTGCAGTGAGATAATCTAGTCCTAAAGTTTTATGAGGATATTTTATTTTCGCCTACACAAATTGCTAATTTTTTTATATTAATTAAATCCAAGCACCACTATATTTATACTTTTTCTTTTCCCCTTCTGGTTTTGGATATATATATTGAAAGGGATTATTTAACTATAAAACACATAGCTAATTGAAGCTGAAATTGCAGCCAACTCTTGGCCCCACAAATTGATAGAATTTGAATTGACACAAAAAAATGAAATAAATGAGTTCAGTATAGTCTATTTTCTGATTAAAAATTGGAAAATGGGTCCATTGGAATCAAATGTTAGGTAACTAATGCCAATTGATGAGTCAAACAAGTAGCATCAATCATAATTGATGATTCAGTTCATCAAACTACTTTCAAATATGCATTGAAAGCANATGAAATAAATGAGTTCAGTATAGTCTATTTTCTGATTAAAAATTGGAAAATGGGTCCATTCGAATCGAATGTTAGGTAACTAATGCGAATTGATGAGTCAAACAAGTCGCATCAATCATAATTGATGATTCAGTTCATCAAACTACTTTCAAATATGCATTGAAAGCACATAATAGTTGGTTTTTGATGATTAACCAAGATCTTCATATGGAAAATAATACTTTGTTTTATTTATTTATTGTGGTTTATTAGAACGTTTATTTCTATAGTGTGGATAATGATTGTTGTTATACTCCCAATTGAATAAATTACGTATTCACATAAGAATGTCGTTTATAAATGTGAAAAAAAAATAGATTAACTAGTAAATTCAGAGACAAAGGGATGGAGTTTGTTTCCGTTGGTTAAAGCTCCATCTTGTGATCTTGAACTCTTGATTCAAATCTTCTATCACATCATTAGTTTTTCATTTTTTTTTTCTTTAGAAAATTTGTGCTTTTTTTCAATCTTTACAATCGAACTTTTCAATCTCCAACCTTTAGCTCCATTTTGCATAGTTTGTCCTTTTTACAC
>CAIGRO010262715.1:0-12727 GCA_903798355.1 Fraxinus baroniana
ACCGCAAATAATGGTTTTGTTTGAAGAAATAAAATAGTTTAGTTTGATTTGGAAAAATTTCAAACTGCATACAATTGTTTGAGTTGAAAATATAACACAAACCGTCCAAAACGAACCGTGTCCACCCCTAATACTCATGTAACGTGATTGTAAAATTATGGACTATCCTACTACATGTCAAATCGATCTCTTAATGCCAACCTAATTGCCTAACATGGGGTACTGTATTCTTCTCTTTTTTTCCAAAAATAAATTAAATTTATAATAGTGCCACTTGTACATCCTTCCATCTGCATCATGCTTGACATTATCATTGTTGTCAAGCAATGATTGGTTGAACTTTTTTTTTAAATAAAATTGTATAATAGTGTATTTGCGACGTGACGGAGTGTAAACTTGGTATACACCACGATACATACCTAGCATGATTGTCATATTAATTATGTACAATTTTTTGTAGTTAAATCAAACAGGAATTAACTCAAAATTAATTAGAATCAACAATAAGTTTTAGTCATATATTTTAAGATTAAACTAGATGTACATTCTTAGCGTATATTAAGTTTGACATTGTGTGGTGTCTAGAAAATCGTGCCATTGATTTGAATAAGTGTGATTAAAATCAATGACCTACCATCATGTAAAACAATGTCAAATTTAATATCAGCCACAATCCACATGTAGCATAATTGTATATTTTATAGGATTCAAAATCTTTTATAAATTTATTAATCACACATTTCACTAAGTTTTATCAAAATCTACTAAAAAAATTGATTTTAATCTAGATCAAAATGGGTTTAATAGTAGCATGCTCCAAAGCCCAAAACATTAAGGAATGTTTGTTATGAAACTATAGAGAAACACAATTATAAGAAGAGAAAATAAGGGAGAAAATTATAGAGAATGAAAACTTAAATGTATATTTTATTATAACAATGAAACCATCACACACACACACACACACACACTAGTGGTGTATCGTGCATTGCACAATGATTGTTATATAATTTGTTAGAACGATCAGAAAATCATTTGGTATAACGTAAAATACTTTAGCACTATATGCTTCTTCGTTGCAACGTACATGTAAGAATGATACGCTGGTCCTTAAACATATGAAAGTGTCTTAATTGTAGCTATTGCCTCTCGAGGTTTCATAGAAAACTTTATCTCTAGTACAATCTGATATAATCCAACAATAAATTTTCTATAAGATAGGAAATAAAATAAAAAGAAGTTCGAACAACTATATAAATGAAAATGATATAATGTGCAACACCATCAATTATATCATCCATCATGTGGAAACTACGTAAAAATATATATAGGTGAGCTATGATTATGAAGGAAGTTTTATCAGCAGGAACTTGTAAGTCAGTTGCATGAATGGGGTCAAACTCGATGAGCTTTGCAAAGCCAAATTGAGTCATCACGGAGATTGTTTTCAATAAAGTGATAAAATTACTTTAAAATGGTAGGAGTTGATAGTAGAAATCATAAAGAGAAAGAATTTTACCGTAAGAACAAACATATTACAAAGGGTTACGGGACAGTAACTAATCCATTCCCCCAAATTTGGTGCATCTTTCATATTCAAAAGTAAATTGAGCAAGTTTTTTCTACAGAATTTTATGAAAAAAGAATCAGAAATTTAAAAAAAAAAAATCTTTTAAAGCATTCTCAATCCTATGTTTTTTTGCAATAGAAGAAAAAAGCAAATAACTGATATGAAAGACTTGTGATACCTTGGAGAAGTTCATATGAAATGTAGCCATTATGGCAAAATTTACGCAAGAGATTTTCAGCTAAGATGTCGAGATATATTTCAATGCTTTTGAGTGACGACTTATTAAGTAAAATGTGATAGTATATAGTTTTATTGATATGTGTCCAAATTGTATGATAAATAGTTGATTCATAGAATTAGATAATATATATATATATATAAATTCTCTCATGTATCACTCACTATTGCGTTCTCCAAGTATATGCGTAGTTGGAACGATGTAACAAGAAAATAATAATAAGATAATAAGGTTTTTGATAGAACACAAAAACAAAGCAATTGAATAACCAAGTTGCATTACATATAAAACTACATATATTATTCTTAGTATTTTAGCCCCAAGCACGATCATACCTATGCAAAATCGACATTATATTTTTCATTATTTAGATGGAACCACGTGCTCTTAAAGAGTGTGTTGGACTTGCTTCTACCTGAGAGCAAATTATAAATTTTGTTGGAGGAAACGTGAATGACTTCGCTTTGATACATATTGGAAGTATTTTAAATGTCTGTTTTCAAAGATCGAGAGGTAAACAGATTTTTTATTAGCATAAGGAACTATTAAAAGACCAAGAACTGCAATATAAATAATTACATTAATAATAATAATAATAATAATAATAATAATAATAATAATAATAATAATAATATGGAAGAGAGCAAAATACGAACTTCATTAATACCATACTATTTGTCGACTTCAATATAAATAAAACTTTTCAAATGATCAATTGCAAATGCGAATATTTTCTGAAGAGTAGTACCCAAATAATTCAAGTCCATGTATGTTTACATCAAGCAGAAAGCTGAATGCCTCTTAGGAATGACCTAAGACATAAAATTTATCAGGAACGAAATTTTCAAATAAATGGCAAAATTTGATGGACCAACATGACTATATTTCAAAAAATGGAAAATGAAGAAAATCTACTTACTAGGTCTCGCTTAAACATATCTCCAAACTTTTGATCCATCTTCTATTCTTATATCATTGGTTTTTCCTAAAAGAGAGAAACAAAATGAGTTTTCTATGTAAAAGAGTGGTATGAAATGTTTGTAAATAAATTTGAAATTTAGGATTATAAATAACGTACTTTAATAAATGTTAGTTAAGGAATCACATCTCAATGTGAAATCATGTTGGAGTATAGAGTTTGAGTCTCTTCCAAAGTAATTATCACTAAGTTTAGAAAGAAGTCTCCCAAAAGTGTGACACGGTTTAAAAGAACAATTAAATATGTTAACAGAAAAGTCGGCATTGATTTGAGCTCTATAATGTTCATTTTGTAGTTACAAACAAAAGAGAAGTTTTCTGTGAAAATATTTGATTGCTCTTTTAAGTTATGGTAAGCTTTTGGGAGATCTCTTTCTAAATTTAGTGAAAAATGCTTTGGAAAAGGCTCAAGCATTATTGTTAATATTTGACTTTTTAGATGTACTTGCGGAAAAATGTATAGCTCGATTAAGTAAATAGAAGTGTAAGAATGAAAGCCTGCCTCAAATAGCAATACAAAGAAGAACAATTATACAAGAGAGTAAAAATTAAGTGAGAAATACCTCTTTAGTTGCACGAAGGTATAGTTTTGAAAGCCAAAAGTATGAGCACCAAAAGAAGCATAAAAAATTTGAGATAGGGCAAAGTATTTTTCATATAAACCTAGAATATCCTATTTAGATTTTTGTGAAAACATTAAGAGTAGAAATCTATATTGAAGATTTTTTATTATTTTTTTATAAAAGTATAATTCTTTAAACTGTTTACATACTGAGAATAACTTTAGCTAGAAGGATGCTAGTCTCCAAATGACGATGATAAAGCATTGAACAAAGTCCAAATGTAGGATTTCGTTATATATGTTAATTAGAAGTGTTAAAACCAATTTTTTGTAACGACTTTGCTCAAAATAAATAAAATGTACAAATTGAGTGCAAATTTGAAGTAAAAATAACACAAGTAAATTAGAAATCCAAATCCTAATGGATTTAATTATGGAGTGTTTATACATAAGAAAACAAAATGTTCGATAATAAGTAAACATGAGAGGTACAAACGAAAAATAAACATTTCATGAAAGAGTCAAACTTCCATTGGCGCGACACACTTTGTACACCATGAACACGGTGATTTCATCGTTCACAAGTTCAAATACACGTGCCACCTATTTGAAGTTGTTTCTCTCTAACATAGTCTGCCCAACCTATAGTGAAACATTGTATACAGCCATTTGTTCTTAGATTTGTACGTATTGGCCAATCATGATGTGAACAATCATGGATTCGACCATTTTGGACAAATTTTGGTATATACAATCAAGCAAAGGCCCCAGGTACATACTACAAAGTAAATTCACAAATCTATAAATAGCGGAATTTAGAATTAGGTGAGAACGATGAATATGAAAAATGGTTTATACATGTAAGTCAAGAAAGATTTAGTCTAGACAAGATTTAAGTTAAAGAGGAGGTCACAATTTTTTGATGACCATCGCGATCGGCCTCTAACATTGCTTAGAAGATAGAGTTATCAGTACGTGAAGTCTCTACTTCAAATGTATCGGACTCATATGTTACTTCTACGGCTGAATGATCGAATATTGAGATATCGAAAGTAGAATTTTCATTGTATTCAAAGACGGTAACATAACCACCTTGTAAGTTATGGTGGTCAAAGAATTGTGGCCATCACCAACAAGATATATGTTATCATCAACTCTTTCCAATTGTATGTTACAAATAATTCAATTGTAACCAATTAAATGTATTGTATCACTAAGGTTACTATATAAAAAAATACAAGTCTCATAAACAAATATTATTTACTTTACACATAGATTTATTAATTATGAATAAATGTTAACAAAGAGATCATTTTAAAACTCAATTATGGCTCAATGAAAGTTTGATAACTTAAAAGAAACGATGTGGTGGATCGCTTCTGTTCGACATAATATTTATACTACGGAGACAACATATAAGTATATACATTAAACTTTTTGCATCAATAGAAATTCAATTCATCTCCACAAAAATTATTGTCCAAAAATATATAATCAAAATTTCAAGTTATGTAGTCTCAAGTAATCAATTTCACATAAATTTACTGATATGGACCTAAAATTACGCCTTCAAACAAGGAAATCCATGTTAGCTATAATCTAAAAAATGAATTTTTATTTGTATTTAAAAACATAAATAACCGTGAATGATAAAAGAAGAGATTTCGACTGCAAGATTTTACAACAACGTTCAAATTTTATTTTTTAACCATCAATGTAATACAAGTCCATAACTAATGATGTTTCCATACTTTCACAAGAATCCTGTAGATAATGCATAAAATTGTGAAACCCATTGTAATCTATCTTTCGTTGAAGTCTAAGTTGATGCGAGAAAAATGAACAATAATTTGTCACAAAACATTCAATTCAATTTGATAAAATTGTTATCAATTATCAATGTAATCGAAAGTGACGATAAGAAATAAAAGAGCATGAAATAAACACAATGTAAACAAATAACTTACCGCGACTTCAATTCACGGGATTTTTTGATGTTTTACACGACTATCTAATCCTCTTAACACTTGCAAACAATCCAAACCATTAGCAATTATGATAATGTTATCTTCAAAACACTAATAGCAAAAGGATTCTTCGACACTAGTTAGACGGAAACTTTACAAACTTAACAAAACTATTTAATGAATAAATTCTCATAACGTAAATACACACATAATCTTTGGATGCAAATAATGTCAGAAGTTTCAGATTGGCTACATCTTGAAAGCTCAATAGAATCATGAAATAAAATACATATAACCATCATTAAACTCCACAAACATAGCCATAAAAAATCAATATCATCTCCCTAGTATGCCAAGTCCTTAGTCCTTCATCTCTGAACACAAGACTATGACTTAGCAAACTAGAAAGATTGTAAAAACTTAATAGAAAAAAATAGTTAACACAGCCTATTGCAACAGTTTGAGATCTAGAAATCACCAAAGAAAAATGTAAAAAAACATTTCATGTAGCTGTCTTCAAACTTATTGAGAACAAAACTTAATTTGTTGTTTGTCTAAAGGAAAATAGCTCTTGTACTCCTATAGTTTAAAAAGTGTAATCTTCCACGGAACTCAATCAGAGCACAATTTAGTTCAAGCAAATTATAAATCCAAAATTCAGCAAAGCCATATACAAGTATCTTAACCACGTCCACACGAAATTCAATAACAAAAAGTGGGTCTAACAACCATCATTCTCATATCCTAAACTCACAAATTATCCACCGACAGAATATAAAGCTTTTAGATACAAGAGATAGCTCCTTTGACTTGAGTTTTTCATAATATCATCTTTTCTGCAAATCCATAATAACCCATATGAATAAAAAAAAAAAGTAACATAAAACCAAGCTAACAAAATCAATACAAACCAAAATAGATGTATCTGACAGTTTTTGGTAGCTTAAATCTGTATTATTCGGTATATTTTTACAAAGAATGGGTGAGTATATATATACAATAGTTCCTGGCCTATATTTGGCTATACAAAGATTGGGGCTTAATTTGCTAGATTGAAAGTTGACCCTATAATTAAGGGAATTACATTCAACCTTCTATAATCTCCAATGACAGCTCACGCCAACACTCCCCCTCAAGTTGGTGAATATAAATCTCTGATGCCCAACTTTTCAAGTGAGTTGTGGAAGTTCTTGCTACATACAGCTTTTGTGAGTATATCCGCCAACTGATCTACAGACTTAACAAATGGAAACCGAATTATCTTTACCTCAAGGTTCTATTTGATAAAGCGTCGATTCACTTCCACGTGTTTGGTTTGATCATACTGGATAGGATTATGAGAAATATCAATAGCAGCCTTGTTGTCGCAATAGAGACTCATCTCACAATTTGGAGCAAAGCTAATCTCTGTTAATAATCTTCTAAGCCAGAGAAGTTCACAAAGACCCTTAACCATCCCACAAAATTCAACTTCAGCACTTGATAATGCCACTACTTTCTGTTTCTTGCTTCTCCATGTAACAATGTTTCCTCCAACAAATGTGAAATATCCTGAGGTGGATTTTCTATCTATAACATTTCCTGCCCAATCAGCATCTGTACAGCTTTCAATCCTTAAGTGATCGTTCTTTAAAAATAAGTCCCTTTCCAAGAGAGGATTTCAGGTATCGAAGAATTTGAATTACTGCATTCATATGATCTTCATGTAGACAATGGATGAATTGGCTTACTACACTTACTGCATATGCAATATCGGGTCGTGTATGTGATAGGTAAATAAGCTTGCCGACCAATCTTTGATACCTTCCTTTGTCTGTTGGTACTTGGTTTGGGTATTCTCCAAGTTTGTGATTTTGGATCATTTGGCGTATCTACAGGTTTACACTCCAAAAGTCCAACTTCTAATAATAAATCTAGGACATATTTTCGTTGGGAAAGGAATATACCTTGCTTGGATCTAGCAACTTCAATTCCCCAAAAATATTTGAGTCCTCCTAGATTTTTCATCTCAAACTCAGTTGCCAGTTGCTTCTGAAGTCTTGATATTTCTTCCGAATCATCTCTTGTAATAATTATATCATCTGCATAGACTATCATAGCTGTGATATTGCCCTATTGATGCTTTAGAAAGAGTGTGTGGTCTGAATTGCTTTGATAAAAACCATATTTCTTCATTGCCAAGCTCAATCGTCCAAACCATGCTCGAGGAGATTGTTTTAATCCATATAATGTCCGATGTAGCTTGCACACAACCTTATTCTCGAAGGTTGCCATATATCCCGGGGAACATCCATGTAGATTTCTTCTTTAAGTTCACAATGGAGAAAAGCATTTTTTACGTCAAATTGGTACAATGGCCAATCAAGATTCGCTGCCAAAGATAGTAGAACTCTAACAGTATTTGACTTAGCTACCGGTCAGAAAGTCTCTTGATAGTCTATACCATAAGTCTGTGTATATCCTTTCGCCACCAGTCTCGTTTTGTATTGCTCAACTGATCCATCAGCTTTGTACTTGATGGAGAACACCCATTTGCACCCCATTGTTTTTTGTCCTTCGGGTAGAGGCCTGAGACTCCATGTCTCATTTTTCAGCAATGCTTCCATCTCTTCCTTCATAGCTTGGACCCACCTAGGGTTTTTTAGGGCTTCATCAACATTAGTGGGAATATAACATGAAGAGAACTCATTTGCAAAGTTTTTGAGAGGTTCAGGAAGTCTCTCTGTAGATACATAATTGGCAATTAGATATCTTAACCTTTGATCCTTGACTTCAGAAGAATATCTGTTTGGTGGTTTGCCACGATTGTGCCTAAAAGGTAACTCGTAGCCAATAGGAATATCTACATTGTTAGAAATGAGAGACGTGGTTGGTGTGCTTACCTCAGCGATATTCTCAAGAGATGGGTCGTTAGATACCGGAAAGTGGGGGATTGTCGGTTCAGTAAGAGATGCAGATGCAGTAGGAGATACTATCGATTCTACAATATGTTCGTCGATGATCGATGGTCTTGTATTAGCGTCATTAATTTGTGGCCAGTTAAATCTTAGCCAATTTAGCTCTTCACCACTCATCTCCCCCTTAAGAGGAGAATTGAATGCTCCAGGAGAGTAAAAAGTGTCAGATTCAAGAAATGTAACGTCCATAGTCACATAAGTGCGTCGAGTGGTGGGATCATAGCACTGATATCCTTTTTGATGTACAACATATCCTAAGAAAAGACAACGAATGGCACAAGGATCAGATTTTATGCGTTGCTTCTTGTGGAGGTAAACAAAGGCAACACATCCAAAGATTCTAGGTGGAAGCATCAATATTGTGGGTAGTGGAATAAAGGTCGACAGGGCATGTAGCGGAGTCTAAAAATCAAGAACCTTGGTAGGCATCCAGTTGATAAGGTGGGCGGTTGTAGAAACTGCATCAGCCCAAAAGATGCTAAGTACATGAGCACCGAGTAAGAGAGCACGAGCAGTTTTTAGAATGTGACGATTTTCCCGTTCGGCAATACCATTTTATCGAGGCGTTTGAGGGCATGATGTCTCGTGAATCATACCATTTTGTTGAAAATAATTCCGGAATTGATGATTCATATATTCTCCACCATTATCTGACCTCAGAATCCGAATTTTAGCGAAAAATTGAGTTCGAACCATGTTATGAAATAATTGAAAAACATGGAAAACTTCAACTTTGGTTTTCAACAAGTAGAGCCAAGTCATTCAAGTACAGTCATTAACAAATATCACAAACCAGCGGAAACCAGCTAGAGTAAGTTTTGGGGAAGGACCCCACACATCAGAGTGAGTTAAACTGAAAGGAACAACACTTTTATTTGTACTCAATAGATAAGTAGCTCAATGACTCTTGGCTAAAATGCAAGCCTCACATGTAAAGTTTGAAACTGACGAGTCTGAAAATAAATCAGGTATCAAGTGTTTCAAATATCCAAATGAAGGATGGCCTCATCGACGGTGCCAAAGCCAAACCTGTTGTGTTTTTAGATCACTTGGATGGTGCATGTGATATGCTTGACCCTCACTAAAGTTGTCCATGTAATAGAGTCTCCCCTCTTAGTACCACGCCCAATGATCTCCTTGGTGAGAATATCATGAAGAAGACAAAATGTAGGGTAAATTAGTACCACACAATTTAAGTCCGAGGTAATTTGACTTACAGATAGTAATTTGTGAGAAAGAGATGGCACAAGTAAAGTGTTGCATAATGATAAAGTTGGTGACAATATTACAATGCCAGCCTCAGTAACCGAAGAAGTTACCCCATTGGCATTGGCAATACTAGTGCGTCGTGGAGGGGAATGCTGAGAAAAATCATTCACATCAAATGTTATATGATCTGTGGCTCTAGAATCAAGTATCCAAGTGTTGCGGTCACCATCTCTAAAAGAACTGAAAAGAGCAACACCCGAACCTCCATCAGTTCTAGTTCCATCACGGCGCTTCCAGGCCTGGAGTTCGTGTGGCCGGTCGGGGTCACATGTATGCTTTCCATTCTCGCGGTGGCCGCATTTGGTTCTGTCCACCTTGAAACTGATCTCTTCAGAAACAAGTTCTGTGGTCGGGGTCGAAACTGAGGCTTTGGTCAGGACCTTACTGTCCATCTTGAAGCCAAACTCTTCAGCAACAAAGTCTCTGGTCGGGGTCGAGACTAAGGATTTGGTCAGGCCCTTAGTCTTTTTCATGGTTAACTTTTCCAAACTAGAGGAGGTCGGTGGGTCTGTGTCGGCCATGGAGAATAATTGGTCTTTGATTTCTGGGTTTGCAATCAACCAATCCAAAATATCTTTGGACTTGATTACCTCATCTGTTTGTAGGGATTCTAGCCAGAAATTAATTGGCATCAACAAATTGCCGAAATAACTTTCAGGAATAAAATAGAAGTTTTTATGCAGGAGAATTACTTCCTGCATCAAAACCGGTAATAAGGTCAAAATATCAAAGGTTAAGGGATCGATTGCTCTGATACCATGATAGTTTTTGGTAGCTCAAATCTGTATTATTCGGTATATTTTTACAAAGAATGGGTGAGCATATATATACAATAGTTCCTGGCCTATATTTGGCTATACAGAGATTGGGGCTTAATTTGCTAGATTGAAAGTTGACCCTATAATTAAGGGAATTACATTCAACCTTCTATAATCTCTAATGATAGCTAACGCCAACAGTATCATTCGAAGAATTCAAAGAAATGGAGAAAAGAACAAGAACCCAAAATCTAGAGGAAAAAATGAAGAATGTGAACGCTATGTATTGAAGGGAAAAATAGATGAAATACATACATTTTGATGTAAAAGAAGTGAGATTACTCCTTCACACAGCAAATCCTAAAAATAGGGAGGCAAAAAATGAAGTTGCAGTTGGATTTTCAGAAACAAAGAAGTGAAAAGGCTAAACTGTAACCAAGAAACAAGTTTTTACACATGTGAACACACCATAAACAAAATGGAGAAATTAATTTCACTTACAGAAGATAAATAACAAAATACTCACAAGCTAGAATCACTTCAATATTCAAGAAATGAGAAAATTACAACTTACGCTTTTAAAAAACATATCTAAACTTCTACACAAATGTACGAAAATGATTGAGCGAGAGAGTTTTTAGGGTTTATTAGAGACACAAATCGGCTTTAAGCACATCTCATAAAGTCATTCTTTGGAGAAAGAAGATGAACAAAGAAACGAAGAAAGGAAATATACGAATGGTTGTCTGGATAATGGAGTAAAGATATGAGTGATTATGACAAAAGAATGGATGTGATTGTTGCGTGTGAAGTGTCGATCCTTGGAAAAAAAAAATTGTTAGTAAGAAATCAAAATGATACTATTTTCCTTCTTTATATTATTATTATTATTGTAGGATATAAATACATATATATGACATCATCGTGAGCTAAGGTTGATGCCTTGTGAATAATAACCAACTCCCCTCTTTTATATATTGTAGGGATATATATGGCATGAGTTATAATATGAATTGAATACATTCTTCTAAATTAAAACTTATGGATCAGGGTTGTATCACTTAAGGCAAGCCTTGGGCTTCGAGATTTTAAAGGGCCTCTTAAGATAATAGGTCCAAAATTCGCCCCAATCAAAAACCCATCAAATCCCTAAAAACTAAAATGCTTACCTTTTGTTTAGAGGAACTGAAGAGAAATGATCATCACCAAAAAAAAAAAAAAAAACTATTAATTTTCACACAATTTGTATCTGGATCGACTCCTTTCATTCAAACAAAATTCTTAATTCTGTTGAATGTTTCAAAAATCTCAGAAAACTGAGGCATGGTAAGATTTTATACTATTATTCATTTTTTTTTTTACAAATATTTATTTATGAAGATATTTTGTTCTTGAATCTTCAATATTTTGTGTACTTTTGGTTTTGGATTGAAAAAAAAGTTAAAAATGTTATTCTTGGTTTCGAACATTATAATTTTGGATTAGACAAGAACCAACATATGATTTACATGAGTACTTTCCACGTCTTGGAGTTGGGAATCTTCAAATTCAAAACAGAAACAGAATTCTTTCAGTTTTTATTTAACCAGATGGAATCGAAAATTTACTGCTTAACAAAAGAATAGTCGTCATGTGGAGATTACACCAATTGATTGGCATTGTCAATAAATCGCTTGCATATGCGGTGGCTATGGTTGAACAAATATCCCTCCTCTATTAAAAGAGGGAATCCTCCGTTAACTATTCACTCAGGACGTATTTTCTTTTCCCAATTTATCCTTCCCTTCATAAGAAATCCCTCTTCTCCCTCTTCTTTTAAAAGAAGTGTTGCCTGGGGGAAAACAAAAAAGCTGGGAGTGAAAAAATTGTAGGTGCCAAAATTCACTATACGTTTAAGTTAAGGTAAGTCAAATTGGAGGGACTTTCGGTATGTGTGCCACGTTAAAAAAAATAAAAAATAAATTTTTTTTAAAGGAACCTCCGCGCACGGAGGTTGCATTTTGGCATCTAAAACTTTTAGGATGTAAAATTACCTCGAATATGGTAAATAATTGGCAAGTTTAAATATGGTAAGTGTAAAATTAAATGTTAAAAAAGATATTTAAATGGAAAAAAAAAACTATTTTGATATTTTATTACGGCAGAAAAAATAAGATATTTTATTAAGGTAGAAAAAACTATAGTACGCCACGTTTAAAAATAAAATAGAATAAAATAAAATAATTTAAGGAATCTCCGTACGCGGAGTTTAAAAAAAAATTAGGGAACCTCCGCACGCGTGGAGGCACAATTTTTTTTTTTTTTATTTTAAGATTCAACCTTTTTTTCATTTCTTATTTTTTGAGGAGACATGGCGCCTCAGCGCTCACGTTTTTTTATTTTTTTTTTAACTTTCTTGATTCAAACTTTTTTTTTATTTCTTATTTTT
>CAIGRO010262724.1:0-18158 GCA_903798355.1 Fraxinus baroniana
TATATTAATTTTAGATTTTTTCCCTTTTATATATATATATATATATATATATATATATATATATATATATATATATTCATTTTGATCTCTTTTTGTGTTGATCGAAGACTTAATTGGCTTTTCTTTTAATCTTATTCTTTGATTTTTAAAGAAAGGATTAATTTACATTCTCTCTTGAGTACAGAGAGCTGTTCTAGAACCAGCAATGCAGGGGCGCGACATGATAGGTCGAGCAAGAACTGGGACTGGAAAGACATTAGCTTTTGGCGTTCCAATCATGGATAAGATCATTCAGTACAATGAGAAGCACGGGTTAGTTCTCCTTGATTATAACTATTTTATGGTCATCCTATCTTGAATATTTGATGTTAAAAATTATGAAGTTCTTTTGAGAGCTTATTTTCCATCATTCAGACGAGGGAGGAATCCTTTGGCCTTAATCTTGGCACCAACTAGAGAACTTGCACGTCAAGTGGACAAAGAATTCTATGAAACTGCTCCTGGCTTAGATACTCTGTGTGTTTATGGAGGTGTGCCCATTATGCGCCAAATGAGTGCTCTTGACCGAGGCGTTGATATTATTGTTGGTACTCCTGGGCGAGTTATTGATTTGATCAAGAGGGGTTCTTTGAATTTATCAGAAGTAAAGTTTACTGTTTTAGATGAAGCTGATCAAATGCTTAATGTGGGATTTGCTGACGATGTTGAGACTATCTTGGGATACATGACTCAGAAGCATCAGACCATGATGTTTTCAGCTACCATGCCTAAATGGATATTAAAGCTTACGCAGAAGTTCCTAAAGAATCCAGTTACTGTTGATCTTGTGAGAGTGCAGACCTCTGATTTGCTCTTTAGTCCTTATTTGAATTTTTTTTTCTGGTTTGGAATTCTGTGTTCAATAGTGTGTCTACTGCATGTACTTATTGAAGTCAAATATGTACTGCAGGTGGGAGATTCTGATCAGAAATTAGCTGAAGGGATTTCCTTATATGCAATTGCGGCAGATATGCGTGAGAAACCGGCAGTTATTGGATCTCTAATAACTGTACGAATTTAAAGTCCATTTCCTTCACCATCCCAATTGTATTTTCAATCTGTTTCCATCATTTCTATTATTAGTTTATTGCCATAGTCAGTTTCCTCTTCTGACAACCATGTCATGCCTTTGTTAACAGGAGCATGGGAAAGGAGGTAAATGTATTGTTTTTACCCAAACAAAGCGTGATGCTGATGTTTTGGCGTATGGCATGCAAAGAAATTTTAAATGTGAAGCCTTGCATGGTGATATCTCACAAAACCAAAGGGAAAGAACTCTGTCTGGCTTCAGAGATGGGCGTTTCAATATATTAGTGGCTACTGATGTAGCTGCTCGTGGCCTTGACGTACCAAATGTTGATCTGGTGTGTATAATATTTCTTTCATCATTTCATTCTCATACATGATTTTACCTGTAAATCATGACTTCCCACAGTGGAGGTTAATAAAGGAAAAAGAATAGATAAACTGCCAGCTGTTTTCTGTTTCTTAATATCCTGTTGAAATCCTTACTGCTTCACTTGGCTAAAGATTAGCACATTAGCTTCTTGTTGTATTATAGTGTTGACATTTCATTGTATTAGCACATTTAGACAGAGCTTTGACCCATCCTAAAGTTAAGTCGGATTATGGCTCTTTATTCTCAAGGTAGTTCATGAATTTCACAATGCTTTTTTTTTTTTGCCTTTGCGACACAGTGCTTTGATTTGTACTTGATAGTCAACAAGGATAAAATGCATTTTTGATAATGATGCTTCACAATTGAGATTCTTAGCCCCTGTTTGTCATCTATTTTCTCAAACATTGTTTGCTACAGTAAACAATCTCCACTACATATTCACTCAATAAAATATTCTACACACAAACCAATAAAATTACTTTACTTTTCAACCACACATTCTCCAAAAAAATACTATTCAAAACTCTATTTCTTCTCCTAAAATGGGAGACAAACATGCCCTATAATGGTTAATTTTCTAACACCTACGTAAGTAATTTTTTTTTTTTGCCTTTGCGACACAGTGCTTCGATTTGTACTTGATAGTCAACAAGGATAAAATGCATTTTTGATAATGATGCTTCACAGTTGAGATTCTTAGCCCCTGTTTGTCATCCATTTTCTCACACATTGTTTGCTACAGTAAACAATCTCCACTACATATTCACTCAATAAAATATTCTACACACAAACCAATAAAATTACTTTACTTTTTAATCGCACATTCTCCAAAAAATACTATTCAAAACTCTATTTTTTTCTCCCAAAATGGGAGACAAACAGGCCCTCAATCATATAATGTGCAGGTGTGATTTTTTTTTTCCTTGCTCAGAGGGTTAATTGATAGCAAATGGGGTTTCTTTTGTAGTGTATTCTCTTCTCCATTGTTTTTCTGGTATTTGGGTTCAGATTGAATGTTTTGCTTTTCAGGTGGTACATTATGAGCTTCCAAACTCTTCAGAGATTTTTGTTCATCGATCTGGACGAACTGGCCGTGCTGGGAAAAAAGGTACTGCAATTCTCATCTATTCATCCCATCAGTACAGGGATGTCAAGGCTATAGAACGTGAAGTTGGATCCCGGTTTGTTGAGGTAAATTGTTCACTGCCCATTCTGTTTAAATTTTGCTCTGATTTCCTTGTTTAGCACTTGTTTTTCAACTTGCGATATGCTTTGAACCTAGGAAAGCCTTCAACCAATTTACGACAACAAATAACAATCTAAGCCTTGTTCCCAATAAATTTGGGGCTGGCCTTTTGATCTTAAACAATATGTAGTTGTCATACTGTTTTTAAAATCAATTCCAACTGAAGAGAACGAGACTTCAAAATTTAGCACCCAAAGAAAACGAACATGCCAAGCTGATAAATTCGACATTGTTTGCATTTTGTGGCTTAATCATATTGAACTGACTTGTTTATAATTAACCTGGCGTGTTAGCTCCCGAGGATTGTAGTTGAAGAGGGAGCTATGGACATGTACCGTGACATGGATCGTGGTAGCAGTGGTTTTGGTTCTAATAGAAACACAGGAGGCGGCCGGTTTGGTGATTTAGGATTTGGCCGTTCTGGTGGCTCTGGTAATTTTAGGGGTGGTCGTTTTGGTGGACCTGGTTCTGGTCGATCAGGTGGTGGATTTGGTGGACCAAGTTCAGGTCGCTCAGGCAATTTTGGTGGTTTTGGGTCTGGCCGTTCAGGAGGTTTTGGAGACTTGGGTGGTTCAGATCGGAACAGTGGCTTTGGAAACCTTGGCGCTCCAAGTCGGCCAAGTGGTTTTGGGGATTTTGGTTCAGGTCGTTCTAGTGGATTTGGTGATTCAAATTCCAGACGCAATACCCGGTCGAGCCGCTTTGGTGATGACAATGATGATGGTGACCGTAATACAGGGAGGAGATTTTTCTGAAGCTATTTGAGGTGAGTTTGTTTCTTTTAAGGTATTGATATGGAGGAAGTGCTATTAATTTTGTAGCTGGGTCTGGCTCTTTGTAACTTGACTATGTTTCTTCCAAATTGCTACTTGTCTATGATAAGCTCATCCTTTAATTGCTCTTTACCAATTTCATCGCCTTTAATTTTCATATTTAATGCTCTCTATGAGTTGCCAATTTATGCGGAAGTGTGATCGTCATTGCAACACTTGATTGATTCTACGAATCCACATGAAAAATAAATAATTTAGAACCATTTTGTTATTTGTGGTATGGTCTTTGTATTAAGTAGATACATTCTGTAGCCTCATTGGAATTGATCTGAAATTAATTATCGTATGCATAAACCGACACTGAAGCACTAACCTATACTCAGATACCCTTTTCTTCACTTTTGTAAAGGTTTAGCCATCTCTATATGTATCATACATATACTTAAATGGGTTTTGCTATTCGTACCCGGAGTTTTACACTCCGTTTTACTCGGCCCCACTGCCCCCCTCACAATAGAGGAGGGGGGGGGGGGGGCAGAATTTTTTAATTCAAGGTGGGCCAGTGGTGGAGCGGGTAAACCGGAGTGTAAAACTCCGGGTACGAATGGCTTTCCCCTACTTAAATTAATTTCATTCTTTAGCTTAAATCAGTTGTATTTTGTTCAAGTTGTGTGCCTATTGATGAATGGCTGCATTCTTTTTTACTTTATTCCAGGATAATTTGAAAAATCATAATATCAGATGTGAAGATTATGTAAGGCGGTTATCTAGGATGAACATTGACGCATTTGGTAGACAGCTTCTGGTTTTGAAGAGTTAGCGAGGGCGGAAAATACTATATTATATATTTTTGTTTGAAGAAAAGATGGGAAGCAAACCCCGACGATTTGATCATTACTGGGCTAATGAAAGTCTTCTGTGTAATCTATGGTATCTGCTTTTTGTTCATATTTGTTGGTTCTAAGCAGAGAGTGAATTCGATAAACAGACTAAATTCCTTCAGAATCAGTGTGGGAGATGATGATATAGTAGTAGTAGATTAGTGTTCTTTTCGTCCACACTTGTCATGTACTGCAACTAATATGAGCTTAGTTGTTTATTTAAATAAGTGGTGTTACCGATCTTTATATTGGCGTTTAAATTTGAGATATTGAAATATATGTAGTGTACGCAACGGTTGACTGTTCATGTTGTTCCTCTCGATTCCGAAGGTATATTTGATACATAATAATGGAGAGTTAATTGTTTCAACGGTCACTGAACTTTACAAAGTGTCACGTTTCACTCACTGAATTTTACGTTACACTCCATCACTCACTAAACTTAGTAACATTGCACTCCATCAATCACCGAGCTAATTTCATTCACACCATTTGCAGATGTGGACGACGGCGTTGACATTTGACCATTAAATGACTCCATTTCAATAGTGATCAGCCATGTCATTTCCAAACACGTCTCTTCAATGGTTACGAAACTTTACAAAGTGTCACGTTTGACTCACTTAATTTTACGTTGCACCCAATCTCTCACTCAACTTAGTAAAACTGCACTCCATCACTCACTGGGCTAATTCCGTCTACATCGTTTGCAGACGTGGACGACGACGTTAATATGTGGCTGTTAAATGACTCCATCTCGACAGGGTTCAAGTTAAGTCATATACGCCCCAACACACGTGTAATAGGGATCAATACAATCGTCATTGTAACTACATTTTCGTAGTCCATCAGTACATAGAGCAATTCAAGGCAGATCCAGAGTGGAAAACGAATAGTATGCAGTCTACAATAAAGAAGGACTTGAAGATAAATATTACTAGAAATGTAGCTTGAAAGGCGAGAAGACATGCTAAACAACTTATTAACAAGACTATCGAAGAATTGTTTGGGTCACTAAGGTCGTATGCGACTGGTACGAGGGACATTTGGAGCCAATTGATATAGGCAAGCATGCTTCGAAGGAGAGAAGAAGACATGTGAGTACTTGTAATGACTAATGTTTATCATTTCATTTGCTTGCGTGCTTGTGTGATGTTTTGTTGGGAATTCATGAAATGGTTCTTCACTGTCGAGATGGGGTCATTTAACAGCCACGTGTCAATTCTGTTGTCCACGTTTACAAACGGTGTGACGGAATTAGCCCAGTGAGTGCCGTAGTGCAATTTTACTAAGTTCAGTGAGTGATTGGGTGCAACATAAAGTTAAGTGAGTGAAGCGTGACATTTTGTAAAGTTTAGTGACTGTTGAAGAGATGTTTTTGGGGATGACATGGCTGATCAGTGTCGAGTTGGAGTCATATAACAGCTAAATGTCAACGCTGTCATCTATGTCTGCAAACGGTATAGACGGAATTAGCCCAGTGAATGATGCAGTGCAGTTTTACTAAGTTCAATAAGTGATGGTGTGCAAAGTAAAGTTCAATGAGTGAAACGTGACACTTTATAAAGTTCAGTGATCGTTGAAACAATTAACTCCAATAATGGATAATGACTAATATTTCGACGACTTCTTTTTAATAGTTTCTAACGAGACTTCCTTCACAACATTTCGAAGGCGAAATGAAGTGCTTTTCATTTAACAAAATTTTGACTTGCCAGAAGTGATTTTCACCTATCTATTAAATTCACTGGTGGCCATCCAACTTTGAAGTTAGTGTCCACATGGTCATCCAACTTGATTTGTTTCATGATGGCCACTTACTTTTATATTTAGTGTCACCATAGCCACTCAAATTGATTTTATTTCACCAAAGTCATCAAATTTCATATAACATTTCACCATGACTGCTCAACTTCTTTTTACCATTTTTATTAATTTTAGAAGGGGAAGGGGTAAAACGGTAAATTTGCATTATATATAAAAAAACAAAAACTTGTTTTAAAAAATAAAAAATAAAAAATAAAATAAAAACTTATTTCAAAAAGTTAATTAAAACAATAAAATAAAATAAAAACTTATTTTTTTTAAAAAAAGTTACTTTAGAAAATTAAAATAAAAATAAAAAGTTACTTTAAAAAAATGTTCTTTAAAAAAATAAAATAAAATAAACCTTTTAAAGTTTTTTTTTTTAATTATTTTCTATTTAATTTTTTTTAAAATTCCTTTTATATTTATAACACAAAGTTACTGTTTTATCCTTTTTAAAATTAATGAAAATGGTAAAAAGAAGTTGAATGGTCATGGTGAAATGTTATATGAAATTGGGCGGCCATAGTGAAGCGTTATATGAAATTGGATGGTCTTGGTGAAATAAAATCAATTTGGATGACCATGGTGACACTAAATATAAAATTGAGTGACCATGGTGAAACAAAATCAAGTTGGGTGGTCATGTGAACGCCAAATTCAAAGTTGGATGGCCACAAGTGAATTTAACCCCTTATCCAATTGATCATATTGAATCCGAAAGAAATAATTTATTTCATGGGACCCAAGCTCATGACTTGGAGATTACACTTTAAACTCGTGGCAGTTTGGCACCAATTAAAGCCTCAAAAACCTTATCCTTCATCAAGAATCTAATCTTCCCAATATCCACTTTGTACATAACATCCATTTTCGCCCACAAAGGAACACATCAATCAACACTATCCCACTCCATATCACTCGCAGGCACTCACCATAATCACAATCACAAGCCGAAGGAAGAGCATAGAATGGCTACAACTGCATGCTTCTTGAATCCCAATGTACTCTCTACCCGCACCAGATCTTCTTCTCAAGGTTTCGCCCCATCCCTCAAGCCTAGCCAGTTAGTTTGCCGTGCCCAGAAACAGGATGATGACACCAATGCTTTGCCTATATCTCGCAGATTGGCTCTCACTGTTCTAATTGGTGCTGCTGCTATAGGCTCCAAGGTTTCCCCTGCCGATGCAGCCTACGGCCAAGCCGGTAATAATTCAAATCCATACATGTCTATGGGCGTGAACCTTAGATTAGTCTGTTAATTGAACAATTTGAATTATTAACTTGCAGCTAACATTTTTGGGAAGCCAAAGGAAAACACAGATTTCTTGCCTTATGCTGGAGAGGGATTCAAGTTGTCAATTCCCTCAAAGTGGAATCCAAGCAAAGAAAGAGAGTTCCCTGGTCAAGTTCTGAGGTATGAGGACAATTTTGATGCCACCAGCAATGTATCTGTTATGGTCACTCCTACTGACAAGAAATCTATCACCGACTTTGGTTCCCCTGAAAGCTTCCTCTCCCAGGTAATCATTCTGTAACCATCTCGTCTAAAAATTTAAACTGTATGTTATCTTCAACACGCATCCTACATATAATTTAGAATCATATTTATAGTCTGATACACATGGGACAAAATTCGAACTCGAAACTTGTGTTTATTATCTATAATATTATATTGAATGACCTCGTCTCAATATCATATTCCATGAATACTCGTGTGAGCTAACTAAAATTTTGATGCGAAAATCTTCAGGTGGACTATCTCCTAGGAAAACAAGCTTACTCCGGGAAAACCGATTCAGAGGTAAATCACTATTGGATCAGAAACATAAAGAACTGACCACAGTTTTATATTCATTTTTGAACACTTCATTTCCATATAAATCATCATATGGAATCTGATTGAAATTATAATTTTAGGGTGGATTTGATCCCAATGCTGTGGCAACTGCAAACATACTGGAGACAGACACCCCAGTTATTAATGGAAAAAAGTACTATTTCTTGTCGGTGCTGACAAGGACGGCCGATGGAGAGGAGGGTGGCAAACACCAATTGATCTCAGCCAGTGTCTCTGATGGGAAGCTTTACATTTGCAAGGCTCAAGCTGGAGACAAGAGATGGTTCAAAGGAGCAAGGAAATTTGTGGAGAGCACAGCAAGTTCATTCAGTATTGCTTGATATGGGACGTGGAATATTTTCATGTAATTTTACTTACAAATATGATCTTTGATTAAGTGAGTTGCTTGAACTTTGTGAAGAAAGATAATGTGGATAATTGAGCACTCTCTTTTTGCATATAAGGAAGTCCTCGTGTTGTTTAGTTAGTTAAGCTGTTGGCTGAAATCTCGAACTTTTACAACAATCCAATCTAACATTTTGAAGAGCAAGAAACTGTGTAGTTCTTTCACTTACTTTTACGACGAGGCACAGACAATTTGAAGGACGACTATGAGACAGACAAAAAGAAGACGATTGTCACTCTAATAATTTGTTAATTACTTGATACTCGTTTTGCATATAAGAAAAAAACGAGTCACAATTCCCATCTACGACGAGATTTTACAACTAAAAAAAAAGTGGAAGAAACTTGTACCAAAACATGATGGGAACTCAACTTACTGATGCAAGAAGCCAAAAAGTGGGAAAAAGGAAAATGTAGCCGAATATGAAATTATTTTGTTCCAAGTTGGTTATTGAACTTCCACATCTATTATAATTTGGTCATTCAGTCCATAGTTTGATTAAAGGAAAAGGTGACATGACAATTTGGTTGACAACCTAGTTGCCCAAGAAAGTATATAATAAACTGTCACGTCACCTTTTCTGTTAATCAAGCTAATAAATATCGATGGAATGACTAACTCGAAATAAAGATTACCAAGTTGAAACAAAATAAAGTTCAACCGACCAACACGGAATTTCTTTAGAACTTCAGTTACCACCACCAGCAGTATATTTTAACCCATGGACTAGACGAAAACAGGTGCTCTTATTGCACGTGTGCATCTATGTGACAGAAGCATCAGCAATTCGCAATTTATCATTCCCATTTTCCATCGTTATCATTAGTCTTTTTGGTCATTGATCAGCTTCATACAGAATAAAATATGCCAGCTGACTGAAACGAAGTACACAATTTATTGTCACGGTGCATGCATGTTCACATTCTTGGTTGTAATATGTCAACTGAAATATTTAAGTAAAAGAATTTACATAAAGCAATTTGTTAATAAATACAATGATAGACTGTGCTTTCTCGTCCCCTACTTCAAGTTCCACCATTGCAAAGGTGGATGCCATTACTGTGTCTATCATCGTGATTCAAACTTACCTGATTTAAGCCCCATATGCGAATTGTACGGTCATCACTTGCCGAAGCTAGCATATAAGGATTAGTGGGATTCCAACTAACACAGTTGACTGCCCCGGAATGTCCAGACAATGTCAAAACGAGCTCTCCTGAGACTCGGTGCCATATATAAACCTACAGACGGCGAAACCATTAGCAACTTTCCAAGAGCAGAAATGTGCAGTTTTGCATCTATTTTATAAAATGAAACCAGTGAGAATCCTCCAAGAATCCATAAATCTATTTGAACATTTACACACCTTGAACCATGAAAACTGATAATGGGACAAGAGTCAAGTGGAGTCGAGGAAAAAGGGCATCTTTGTGGAAATCTTATGAAACAGGAAAGATGGAGAAGGGAAGAAGATAACAATTACCAATACAGTATTTGGCTGCCCCTAGGAATTGTTGATACCAGATTTCAACAAGTGTTCCCAAAGGGGAAAAAAAAGATATGATACCTTGTGCACATAATAAATAATAAGATACCTAAGGTTGATGTTTCGTGGAAAAGCATAGATAGGAAAGTAAATAGTTAAATGCATTTTTCATAGAAAATTATGTATGATTTAATGAGAATTTTCATTATATTTGTTTTCTTTATTTTTTCTCACAGAGATGTAGGAACCTGCACATACGGTCCACACAATCCTACTTATTTATGGACATTCACTCAAATAAAACTTTCCAAAGGAGTCTATCCCTTCCATCCTGTACACTATCCCAAGTAAGAGGCAGTTCACCTACCAGTTCTTGTACCTAAACAATCAACATTCTGTATAGCACCCAATTAAAAGGATTTTAGGGCATTTATATGCAATCATGATTTTTACATCTTAGAAAATTATGACCAGAACGGGAGGCTTTCTTCAAATTTTGTCATAACTTAGTTTTGCTTAAATGAACATGACTGTAACCAGCTGAATCGTAGACAGGATTATTTCAAGAACTGGGACAGGATATGCCATTCCAATGTGTGGCTACATGAAAATAATGACTTCACAGAATACAGATTCCAACTGTGGTTGTAGTTCAACCTTTTTCTGGTACCCTGATGTAACGAAACATTGGAATAAGTAAAAATAATATGACCGACCTGTAGACATTTCATCTTGTAACTTCTTCTTTTTTGATAAATAATCAGGAATTTCATTAATAAAAAAAATACACAGGGAGTGTATTATCATTATCATTTTAAACAATAAAGAAAAGATATGAAGTTAACTTCAGCAACTCATAATAATTATTATATATGAAACTCCATCTAAACTGTATACATGCCATAAAACAATAACAGACACTACAAATGTAAACAGACACGGAACTTTTAAAATATTTTTAAATTGAATTGACCACTCAACTTTCCATTATTTTCTAAATATCCCTTTGTGGACTTGATATTTTAAGGCCTTTAAGCTATCCTCAACCTACTCACCATGTCCCCCAACAAAGAAAAACAGGGTAAGAGAAATAGCTAGAAAACATTGTCAAGTATATATTCTCACAAACAATACTTTTTTAACTTCTTTTTTTATGAATTTTGTGTCACTGTCGCATATACATGAGTGATATATGTCCACAAAATACAGCGTGTAACCTTTAACAAACATATGCATTTCCTCAAGTGGAGCCTAGTAGTGGCAAGGGACTGGTAGTGATGGAGAGCTGGCCAGGAAGGCAATGAATGTGACAACAGTGGTGGGTTGAAGTCAGAATGGTGACAGTATAGTTTTGTCATGGGGAAGATCATGTTTGGCTAAGCTTAAAAAAGGTAACACATACTTCTTAGAAACTTTTTGTTTTCCAAACTTCTGTTTGGATATGCTAATTTTTTATTCAAATTAAAACAAAAAAAATAACTTAACTTGGAAGTAACTCTTACTTTGGCCCCAAAATGTTAGCTTATTTATTTTCAACTATGACCAATAAAAATAATGTATAAAACTCATTTAATTACAATTATTCCTTTTAAGCCTAGCCAAATATACAAATTGGAGTACATGCACAAGTCTATTACATTACTCATTTCATGTCTGTTTATGTGAATGACTATGACCAAAGTAGTAGCTAATTAGCCATCTAAACATCATTTAGGAAACTGGTAATACACCAAGAGCGTACAATTTGAATCTACATTAAAGGTAAAAATCAGTGGCAGCAAGAGTCTGGTCCATTATCTTGGTCTAATAATAGAAGTCTTGAAGTAATGAACACTTCTTGAAGCCTGAAAATATTGGAGAAAAATATTCGCTTCTTGATTACAAGGGCAGGCAAAGCCATCTACAAAATTTTGCACATTTCAGGTCCCAATTTAATATGAAAATTGAATATTTATCCCTTCTCTAACAACTTTAGATGAGGTGATTCAACATTTTTTTACCAGATTTTTTTATGTATATCAAATGGAAAGTTTAAAAAAACATAAAAGGTGATGGAAAATTGCATGGGAACAAAATAAACTTCAAAGAACTACATGTGAAGAGAAATCACCTTTGAGTCCTCACTTCCGCTAGCAATAAATGCTTGATCTAGTCCACCAAAGCAGGACCGTAGAACAAAACGAGAATGTTTGTGACCTTTGAATTTGGCTAATAGATTTATAGCTCCCTCTATATTCCAAAGATGGATCTCTTGGTTTGACAAGCTGACAAGCAAAAACTTGCTGTCTTCAGATAAAGCAAATGATACTATATTTTGACCCTCTTCTATGAATTTCTCAGAATGTGATTCCCATCCAAATAACAGTATCGTAGTCTCTTTACAGACAGTAATAAGCTGTTTCCCATCCCTAGTTATCCCCAAGTCAGATATCCTAATAGTTCTTTGCCCTTTCCAACATTCTACTTCTCTCCCTTCCAGATCCCACATGCTGATGCTTTTGTCAGTAACACCAGAAAATATCCTTTTTCCATCTGGAGCCCATCCACAGGAGATAAAACCGAGGCCACTTTTTTCATAGATATGGAGGCATTCACCAGACGTAACATCCCACCGTCTCATTGCCTCCTCCACTCCACAAGTAAGAAGTTGTTGATCATCAGGGCTCCATGAAATATAGGAGACAGGTTTCTGATGACTGGATAATCTATGCATCAAGGAGACTCGGCCATCCAATTTTACCTGATTAAAGCAAGGTCTTAGAAGAAATACAACATACATATCTTGAAATAAGTGAGACAACAAGCATTTCTTAGTCTATTTGACATGATTTGGTCCAGACCATGTCAACAAAAGAACAAAAATCTAACCAAAGTAAGGCCTTTGGGTAACACACTCAACAGTAGAACAACCAACAAGTTGAAACTCATATTTCTAGATTATTAACAAATATTGGAAAGAATTTGAAGTTAGCTTGATTTTAAGGTTTACCAAATCCACTGGGTTATTTGATTCTCTGATAGCAGTCTTAATTTCCAAAACCGAAGTAGGAATCAGCATTAATCTAGAGGTACAGAGAAGTAGATGAAGGAAAGGCCATCAAATGAGCTGATTTAATAGCCGGTGATGTTAAAACTACAATATGAACAGAAAGGTGCTTAAAGGTGAGAAATAAAAAGAAATAAACTGAGTAAAACGATAAACTACCAAGAATAAATGATAATGGTGGGAGCATAAACAATTAGGCATTGCATCAGAACCATCATGATGGTCTCTGATCCTATAGGGTACGATATATTGGAAGTCACCACTATCTGATAAAGTTTCCAAAGGAGTTGAGAGTTCAACCCAGTTACAGAATAACCAACTCGAAATAAATACTTTTAATAAAGAAATTGAAATACTCTTTGCATTCTTATAGTTTTGACTAATACTCAATCTATACACGTTAGAATGGTATTTGATATTATCAATATTTACACCAGAAAAAGGCGCTGCAAATTAATTGCAGACTGCCCAAGTCATATTGGAAGGGATTCATAGAATTCAGTTTGGTCAATGATTGTGTGGGTTCTACTATGCATCAAGTAGGTGCACGTCAAACCCTTTTTTCTTTATGCTAGTAGTTGTTCAGTTCATGTATTTATACCCTGTAAACGTACAAAACCTATGAAGTGAAAGGTATTTTTCTTCTTATTTTCCTTCCTCTGCCACATTTTCAAGTAATATTTAGGATAGGAAGCAGTGTAAAGAAAAACTTAAAAAATAAAGACTCATCTCACATATTTCTTCACTACTATTCTTTTCGAGGAAGACATGTTGTTGTGCATATAATACATGAAAGATTAGGAGTAGAAAATAAGCCCAAGTTTTAAGGCCATGTGTATCGTTGCTATTTATGCACTTCGACTGTTCATATAGTTTCATTCACTTCAAAGCATCACTTGCATCAGAAAACTTACTTTCTCCTCTTATTAGAACTATATTATAATCCATCAAGCTTGTAAAGTAACAATTGAGAAAAGGATACAAGGCCCATAACATGGTTGAGTATTAAAAAAAAGGAAAAAAAAAACCCGAAAAACATTGATTACTAATGAGGCTGAAATGTATGCTCTGAAGTTCCAATAACCGTTCTGCTAAACATATTGTACTTTCATATCCATCTTCATTCTCCAATGACTCCTCTCCCCAACTAAAATCTGACCCCCTCATGACCTCTATGAGACACACTTACCTAAAACTTTCTTAATTTCATCCTCAATGCATTTACCCATTTTGTGCATATGGCTTCAAATAACATTATGTAGCAAAGAAACTTGACAATGGCCCCACCAATGGAACATGTGGAAAAATATTATAAGAGCGGATGAGAGGATGACAGATAGACTCCCAATGTCCACCACAAGAGTGGGTAATAGGAAGAAAATACCAACTCTTAATGACCAACGAAACCATAATTAATTGCATTCGAAGTCTGTAATTGGCCGAGCAAATGCAATAAAATACCACAATTTCCTATCTCTTCCCCACCACATGATTTGAAACATAGAATCTCCATGTCTACACAAAAGTTGGAAAATGGAAACAAAAAAACATAGTAATCATCTTGACTGTAAATTGTAGATTGTATACATATAAAAATCACCAATAATACAATTATCTAATAAGACAGATTTGGAGGGGATCAAAGGTGATAAATACGAGGAAAACGAATACATATAAAAGAGCAAGGACAAGACTATATTACCTCCCATATAATCACTAGGCAATCACTGGATGAAGAGGCCAAGTATTTGCCATTGTGAGAAAACTGCAAGAACCAGACTTCGTCACTGTGCTCTTGTAATATCTGGAGTTATTACAAATGATTAAAGGAATCAGTAGTGACAGAGATAAAATAAAATAAACTGGCCAAAAATTTTGCACAATATACCATATAACAGTTTAATGATCATTTAATGAATTAGGTATACCGGATGTTTTTTTTAACCAAAAAAGAAATGCTTTAAAGGTCAGCATTGGAAATGCTGTCTATTATTGTAAAGAATTAAAAAAAAAAATGAATGTGTACAAAGCAGGCATTCCAAAATGAGTTCGAAAACATAGGCATAATTTTTCCTCCATTTTCTGCTGCTAACTTTTAATAATTTTAGAACCTAAATGCAAGAGTTCCCATATTTGGATTGTGACATGCTTCACCGGCATGAAAATAATTATTTTACTCAAAACTAACAAGGTAGAATCACATGTGTACCAACAAAGTTTAATCTTCGGAAACACTATGAATTTGCAATACAATTTCCAAGAAGGGGTCAATATTGAATAATAAAAAGATCAAAGAATGAAAATGCAACATTTTAGTTGCTATTCACGTGTTTAAAGCACCATATTTGAAAGCCCAACTCCAAATATTATGGTACTCTAAATAAAATAAATCTTTCCTTCACTTACAATACAAGAATGATGAATGTAACCTAACCTGTAAAGTTTGAGATGGAATCTTATCCTTTCCACACTGATGATCGGTGAACAATGACATCTCCCCAACTGAAGAGTTGTGAAACCTGCATGCATCCCGTTGCAAATCTAGAGCCTGTTCAACAAGATGCACCAACCTTCTTTCAGGAATTATCATTGTTGAAGGAAGAAGCATTTGCAATTCTTCAAGCAACTTTTCACGTGACTTGAGCCTCACTTCTTGATCAGAACTAATATCAAGAACATTTTTTGATGGAGATACAATGTAGGAAGAGAGCTCTCGAACTCTATCTTTGTTTATACAAAGAGGTGCAATCTCAGTCCTCAGCGTCTTCAAAGCATCCATGACTTTTTCTCCATCCAGAAGTGCAAAAAATTTCTGCTCTAATATTACAAAAGATGACAATCTAATAATAGTTTCATCCATTAGACCAATCTTATGTAATGTGGCCACACTGTCATCCCATTTACCATCAAGAATTTGCTGCATAAACAAATTTACGACAGAGGATTGCAATGGTATCCCCGACTCTTCTTCTAGATGTGCCCCCGTCTTCTTGAAACCAAGCGAATATAATGCCTCAGCTATAATTTGAACAAGTTCGACTTTCTTAACCATCCCTTTTGAACCAACAACTTCATCTTTCCCTTGAGAGGCTAGCGATTGAGCCATCGAGTCTCTCAATGAGAAACTAGCTTGCTCTCTATGGGATGTACCGTTTGAAAGACTTCCTAATGCCGCAAAGGACACTTTCCCGCGTTTTGAGGGTGGTTCATCATCCTCTACACCTCCCATTAAATGTACCACTCAGCCCATATATAACACAGTCAGAAAGCTCAATGGTAAAATCCTTATCGTAAGACCTTGGGAGAATCACAAACAATATTCTGCAGAGAACAACGAAGAGAAAGTGTATGAATTTGTCAACAAAATGTTCACAACACTTGTGCAAGGATTAAGAGAGGATATCAAGGATTTACATATTATAACATATACATTAAAAAAAGTTGTGGCTAGATTTTGACAGGAAACAACTTAGCAAACATCTATTTATGCTTGAAACATAAATAATTAAAAGACGAGATTTCAAATATTTTGGTTACATCAAAAAATCAATGGTTCAAGCCTAACAATTTACTAACTAAAATAGAATAAAGAAGATTCAAACATTTTCTGTAGAACTCAGAATAAAACTGCAGAGGTTAAGTCAAGCTTGACATCATGAAACTCCAGTGCAGGCAAGTCTGGAATTGTGTTTTATTCCAGTTTAACTATATCATTTTTAACTTTTAGATTAATTTTGTACTTATCTTTCATATATTGAATAACCACCTTCCAAAACCTCTTAACCTGGGAGAAATGTTGAGACAATATAGCCAATAAAGAAAAATTAAATTAAATTTACAGCTCCCTTTCTCAATATGCTTTCATTATTGAATTTAACTACAGAATCTTTTCAATCTGAGAATGTTACCTTGGAGCAAGAAATTTACCAAATCCAGTCATGTGAAGTGTATATAAACAAATCAGCCAAATTTGGATACTCTGCAATTGACAATTGCCTATATATTTTGGTTTTCATGAAAAGGCTTGTTTCAGTATTTTTCTTCTTCAATTTGCAAAGGCTCTAACCACATTGCATTGCAGTACTTAACCATCATTTGTCTCAAATACCAGTAATATCTAAAACGTAAAAATGTAAAAAATCCTCAATAGCTCATCAGTTGCTCTAAATACTTTTAGATCCAATGCAGCTCAAAAATCAATACTTAACAAGTGCTTGGTGATCTTCTGCACAACTACTATTGAGGTCACCCACAAAAACAAAGAGAAAACCCGAAATAGCAAATGAATACAAAAATTATAGTTACTGAGCTAGCAGTCACATCTATGGATTAAGCGAGTATGTAAATATAATTTTCTAATAATCCCGCATCAGAGTTCATATTAGAGACGAATAAATTATAGATGCATAACTCAAACTTCCCATCCAATCAAATTTAGCAAAAAGACATGAAATATAACAAAGAAATGATGAAAAAAGAATCTGTTAAACATTGTCAAAGTAGAATAACGATGACCCTCGGGAATTAAACTCATCTCAAATACCATAACAAGTAATGAAATAAAGCAGAGAAATAGAAAAATACCAAGAAAATCAAGAGATTTTACACAGCATCTGCAAAACCAAGAGAGCGATTTCCAATAATAAGCGAGGCAGAGGCAGTAAAACGCAAATGGGTTAAAAGGCGCANACATTGTCAAAGTAGAATAACGATGACCCTCGGGAATTAAACTCATCTCAAATACCATAACAAGTAATGAAATAAAGCAGAGAAATAGAAAAATACCAAGAAAATCAAGAGATTTTACACAGCATCTGCAAAACCAAGAGAGCGATTTCCAATAATAAGCGAGGCAGAGGCAGTAAAACGCAAATGGGTTAAAAGGCGCAAGGGATAGACCCAAAAGCAAGTTTTTAAAAAAATTGTCGGCACGTTAATAGCTAGACTAGGTGAGCAAGCAAGCAAAATCCCAAATTCAAAGGGGAAAAAAATAAAAAACTATAAAAGACGAACAATCACGTAGTGATCCATTGTTGATTTTACTGGTTTTTGGTTTCTGAGTTTTTGGGCAGATGTGAATAGGAACTAGTTTCCATTTTAGAAACTTTGTTTTCTGATAATCAAAAGGTATTGTGGAGTCTGTGAGATGAAGAAACTATTTTAAGCGGTGTACCGGCCTCATATTTTGGGGCCCTATGCCTAATTTCAAACATGGGAAATTACAAGATTTCAGGGG
>CAIGRO010262726.1:0-11190 GCA_903798355.1 Fraxinus baroniana
ATTTTTTAGTATTTGTATGCATTGAATTAATGTTATTCGACAGCTAGTTATTTATATATTTTTGAATTGGACTACGTTAATTTGTAAAAATTACGAATGAAATGTCATTAGTTATATTTATGTAGTGTTGTTATAAATGTTAAAAAATTTAATTATGGAACGAAATGGAACGGAACGGAACCCGAACGGTTCCATAATTATATTTGGATCCGACGGTTCCATTTATTAAATACCCGAAAATTTTGGAATCGAACAGAACAGAATCGAAGCGAATCGACCCACGGCCAGCCCTAATATTAACATCACATTTTAATTGTACTTGAGATTGTTCTCAATTTTTGTTCATTGTAACATTTATGTCCTCTAATTTTTTACTACACATTCTTATAAATATACGAGTATCATTGCACACCAATTTTGTATCAAAAAATGTATTCTTCTACGGCTTAAGATTTTAGATGAAATGATGATGTTGTCGTCCATTTTGGCTACTCATTATAAATCGTTTATAAACGGCCAAATTACTTTTTATTCACAAATTTCATGAAAATTCACAAGTGTTATTCACTTATCTTCTACTTATTTTCATCCATTCATAATTTAAACTGTTTATAAATAACTCACACATATCTAACAGAACAGTTCTCAAAATTAAGTTGTTCATTGAAACTGGTATACTTTTTCGGTTAATGGAGAAGATTTCTCATTATATTTTTGAATTGTGTTACGTTAATTTGTAAAAGTTAGGAATGAAATGTTATTAGTTATATTTATGTAGTGTTGCTATAAATGTTAAAAAATTTAATTATGGAACGGAACGGAACCCGAACGGTCCCATAATTATATTTGGATTTGATGGTTCCATTTATTAAATACCCGAAAATTTTGGAACCCACGGTCAGCCCTAATATTAACATCACATTTTAATTTTACTTGAGATTGTTCTCCATTTTTGTTCATTGTAACATTTATGTCCTCTAATTTTTTACTACACATTCTTATAATTATACAAGTATCATTGCACACCAATTTTGTATAAAAAAAATGTATTCTTCTACGGCTTAAGATTTTAGATGAAATGATGATGTTGTCGTCCATTTTGGCTACTCATTATAAATCGTTTATAAACGATCAAATTATTTTTTATTCACAACTTTCATGAGATTCACAAGTATTCTTCGCTTATCTTCTACTTATTTTCATCCATTTATAATTTAAACTGTTTATAAATAACCCCCACACATATCTAACAGAACAGTTCTCAAAATTAAGTTGTTCACATTTCCGGTTAATGGAGAAGATTTCTCATTGGAGTATTTCACAAAAATGCGTAGAAATAACAAGAATCAAACATGTACAAGAGTCTCTGCAGCAGTGTTTTTCATTTCTGCAGAATTCCATTAATTTTTGAACAAAAGGAATTTCAATTACAAATGATAGCTTCTTAAAACAAATAAAATGTCACTCTTTGTATTCATACTCTAGTAAACAAGCTACTTTACAAGTTATTCGAAGGACGGAGAGAATTAAAGTGCGGTCGACAAATCGTCCTATTGAGGTCTGTACAAAGGAGAATCTTCTCCAAGTAAAAGAGACCTCAAGATGGCTTCACACACTGCAGTATCATAGATTAGCAAATGACCCCCATCAGAAACTTCATGATATCTAATCCAAGGTAGTTTATTCCACACATATCTTTGTAATTGAAATGGTACGACCTTGTCCTCGTAACCTTGCCATATATGCACTAAGCTTTCCTTTTGAGGGTATGGATTGCGTAAATCCATGGGATCGAAGTCCCACTTTCCAAAAGCAACCATAAAGTCACGGCGTAGTGAGTCGAACACACTTCGCTCCCTCAGCTTGTTCTTAAAAGACAAAAGAAAGTTCACACCACAATATAAGATTTTTTGTCCTACTACAACTTGAGCACAGATTTAAAACTATCAATGAAACATATTTGACTTTCTTTCTTTAGCCGAGCGTGGATGGAGTGTGAATTATTACCTTACAGAGCAATTGGTAGCCAGGGGTGTTCTTCAACACCTCTAAGTCTTTGTTACTAAAAAATGCAGGGTTTCTGTCAAGGGCAGTAGATGATGGAAACAACTTTTGAGTCAACCACCAATGTAATAATCCTGGAGTGTAGCATGCAACCCTATACATCCACCGGGAAAGGCCCCTCCGATAATCATCTCTAGTCAAATCAGCAGGAAGAGATGGCCATTTATAATTTATATAAGGAACCACAAGAGAAATACCTGCTAGCCTGCACACACATAATTGCAAAGATAAAACCAGCATTTTCTAAGCCTGATTGAAACTCGAGAGGTTAAAATCTCTAATGGACCTGTTTGGTATACGCTTGAGGCAACTCCAGGTGGGATAGCATCCAAGGGAGACTCCAACTACATAAAATTTGGATCCTAATTGTAGCTTATCGGCTAGTTCCTCTATGTCTGATGCCTCACTTTTTAATGATCTTTTTGGATTTGGATCGCTTTCACCATATCCAGCTCGATCAAATAGCAATAGATATATACTCAACTCATCCAAAAGTTCCTGGTTACGTAAACGATATTAGGTCATCTGACATGACATCGTCTACCTATTATTTAAGCTTACAGCATGATTGAAGTAGGAAAAATTTATATTTCTGCTTCAAATTTAAATAAAATGTACATAAGTATTCTTCATATTGAACTAAAATACTTTGCTATAGTCAAAAAAGTGCAGCAAGAATTTAAAGATCTGTTACATTCTAGCATACATCACACATCATGGAAACGTCCAAATTGTTTGGACAGTAAAAGAACAACTTTTACATAGTGATTAACTCAAGAACAGCTCAATGGAAGATTTAGAAAAGACATTTATCAAAGTCAATGACACCAAGTGCATGTCTTGTGTTAAGTACAAGACATTTTACAAGATTTTAACCTCTTTTTCCTCCGTAATTCTATCCAATATTATCCAATCCTCCCACCAAACATGTCGCAAAGATAGTGCCACAAAGAAAACATATGGGATTTTGTTATCAGTTCTTGTTTCACAAATACATGTAATCTTCATACTCCATTCTTAAAGTTGATTGCAGACTCCAACACATTTTCTTTCACAAGAATGGCTCAAATTGTCAAATTTAGCGTCAAGACTAATAAAGATGCAATATAAAATCCAAATACTTCATATCGCAACAAAATTAAAAGCAAGGAAAAAAGGGAAGTAGAGATTTTATACTTGGGGTGCCATAAAGTTCATTTCTTTGGAGCTGCCAAAGCCATGAACAACAATAATTCTGTAATTGGACCTGTTCTTGGGGACACCTGTCTCCCTGTAAGCCAAAAATCTTCCATCACTGAGTCTGATCCTTGGAGAATTACAAACTATTTGATCAATTTGCAAAGATCCAGTATTTTCAGCAAAAGGGACAGGTCTTGTAGGCTGCTTTGACAATCCCAAACATCCTATCATCAAACCTACAACTTTCCTGAACCCCATTTCTAACAAGAAATAAAAATTTAAAACAAAAAAAATAATCAGAAAAGGGCTTGAATCAATGTTATATAATACTATCAATTTCAAGATGGAATCCAGTTATTACTTATCATACAGAAATGTACCCAAAGAAATCTCTGTATTTTGATGTTTGTGGGTGGGTTCTTCTTCAAGATTCCTGCCCCTTTTCTCGTGGCTTTGAAACGAAAGTGAATTGTTTTAGAGTTGCATTTGATCTGTAGATTGGTTATTGACAACTTTTTAACTGCAAGCACATAATTCTGCCAAGTCTCTCTGCTTAGCATAATCAACAATGCTTGTCAAATTTGAGTTGTTCTTTGCTTTTCTTGCACGGATTTGATTTCAAGAAGATCTAAAAATTGTTTCTTTGGTCAAAACCTGTTTCGAAAGAGTGCTTGGCTCGGAATTATTTCAAATTTAAGGTTTCTTTTCTTCGATTGTGCTCAAATCTCAATAATTGTTTAAAATATATTTTCAGAAATTACTGTTTTTTTTCCCCCCCATATATTTACAGTGCTTGTCAATTTCATTTTTGATCATTGGACTTTTAGTAAAATCTCAATTGGGTAATTGAGGTTAATTGAGAAAGCATGCTCAAAGCTCTCTTTACATTTTCAACTTCAAAATTTTGTAGTTATGACATAATTATGTGGGATATATATCTAGCTTCTAGAGCTAATACGTTAATTTTAGTAATTGGCTAACGAGATTACGAACACTTAAAATAAATTGAAATTTTAGTAATTTGATCGTGATAAATTAAAATTGAAAAATCTAATCGAGATTTTTTAGTAGGTGACAAAAGTAAAATTAAAGCATGTCGTGCGATTATTCGAATCGAAGACATGACAAACTTTGACATCAACACATGTAATAAAACTAAAATAAAATGAGCAAGTAAATGTGAAGATTAATATATTTTTCTCGCTAAATTAAAAAAATTGAATAAATCGGTTTTGTCACTTTTACTGATTACATGTGGAATATTTAAACTAATAGTTCACTTTTTTAAAAAAATAAAAAAAGAAATTGGAAATTGATTTCTACGAGTAATACTATTTTAATCCCTTTTTGTGTTAATTTTAGCACTGGAGGACCTTTTATTGTAATTAATTCTATTTATATTTTACTCGAATAAAATTAAAATATCTCAATGTAGCCACCATTATTATGCGAATATTGGAATCATAGTGTTGGGTTTATACGAAGACGTTAGGATATTCTATTGTGCCATTTGATTAAGCACTGGCCCCACCTACCCCCACCCCTCCTGGGATAGTATTTGTATTTATGTTCCTCACAAAACAAAAAAGTTGAAAAGGAGTCCTTGCAGTTTCTTAAGTTCCTCCATATAAAGTGGGTTAGACATGTCTGCAAATCGACACAATACGAGTTTGTGTTAGGCTACACATTCTTGATACGCAACTTTCGAATCTCTTTTAGCAAAAATGACTAATCATTATGTTTTTGTACTGTTGAGCAACACCGTCGATCGAATTATCGAAGATTTGATATTAAATTTATCAAGAAAATGAATGGTTCATAATAGTTGGCTGGCTCCCTTGTTTTCTTCAGGTTCAACACTCAACTCAACATAATAGTTAGATGTGGACATTATTTGTCCCAATACTATCTACTTCACATCTTAACCGTTCTTGTTCTCTATTTCTTTCGAAAAATTTGTGGACGTAATTTTACATGCCCAAATAGGACCAAATAAAAAAGAGAAAATTATATCAACTAACTCCATTACAAATAAATAAATAATTACCAAACACCTTTTTTATTTCGTCTATTACTGCATTTAATAGTATAAATGATATTTAAAAAATCACCTCACTCCTAAAAATCTATCAATTTCCTCCATCCCTCACTCCATTCAAGACTCACTCCTTCTGCCCAATTTCACTAATTCACGGCTGAATATTATCCACCATGATTATCATCCATTTCATTCAATCACAAATCACATGATTTCATTCCCATCTCTTTTTGTGTATTATTCCCTGATAATTTTCTTTATTTGTTCTATCATTGTTGATATTATGTGTTACTTCACTCTATATTTGCAGTTATGAATCTTTGATAAAACTTTTATATGGGGTTTCTCAATTTTTGAAATTTGTCAAAAAAGCCTGAATTTTTTTTTATTTTTTTTTGTGGGGTCATCTGACCCCACATGACCCCATGTAAGTCCGCCCCTGTATAGAGAGTGAGTTGCATTAGCAAGTATGATAACCATTTGCATGTTATATTCAGTTTTCACATTTGACGAGTTTAAAACTTCGATGGAAGCAAGCAAAGAGAATGGTAGGATTCGATTCCAGAGCCTAAAGAAGATTTTCGTGTGCATCCACCATAACTGGGGAATTCCATCTTAATTGTGGAAGTACTTTTTTGATACCCAAGTAATATTACGGTTGAACTGGCCTCGATAGTTAACAAGAGATTTAAACTCAAATGTTTAATTATCTTAGTTATCTTTCATTCATCCATTAGTATGCGACTATGTTCAAGAAACATTATCCGAAATGTTTGCGTTCAACACATAGTAATTTAACGTAATATGGAAATGTATTTGCTTGATTATAGCGGATATATCACAAAGCTTCATTGATTGTATTCATTTGGTATGTAGGATCAGTCTTAACTTTTTTTCAAATTTTTTATCCAATAGTTGGTACCTGTTTATGTCACCCCCAATTCAGCTTACCAAAGGATGACCATCTCATGGTCAGAAATTAACATTTAATACAAATGAACTACGTGCCCCCATCCCAAGGGTAATGTTTATTGACATGTACCAATATTATATGCTTCTACCAAACGAGTATGGCTAGGCATTATTTTTCTTTTTGACACGCATTGTTGACCCCAAAAAATGGTCCCGTGATGTGGCCAGCAGAAAATTAGAAAATAACGTCTTTGTAAATCGAATCGCAAAGCGCTCGAGTGAAACGACTAGTTATATTGATGAATCAATGAAAGGAATGATCCACCACATTTAATGGGTTGCTGTTATCATTGTTTTTATGCATAAAAAGGTCGGGGTCGGCCGTTAAGTATAGTAGAAAGAATCAAGGTTTACTTTGGGTATATCAACTTGCATCCCCTGAGAATGATATTAAGCCCCCGTTTGGTGCACATTATTTTCAAAAGAATGCATTTTTTTTGTTGATGTGATTGAGAATATGTGATTGAAAAGGAAGGAAAAGTTATTGATGTGATGAAAAATATTATTTTATTGAAGAATGTATGGTTGAAAATAAGTAGAAGAATGAAAATGAAAAAAAAAAATGTGGCCCAAACAGGGGCTAAGTGTTGCTTTTATAGTAGAAGATGATGATTAAGAGTTGTTAGATGAGAGGGCACGTGACATCATCTGCACAACTGTGACCTCTTGTCATGACCATCAATCAATCATTCATAGGCCATTAGTGCTAGGATCTCCATATCCTTTCTGACATGCTAGTGATTTGACAGTATGGGTATTTAGGGGCGGTGTTGACAGTGTGTTGTCTTGTCAATCATTCCACGAAGTCCGATATTGGCTGACTAATTGTCTCACCTGAAATGAGTTCGTATTGGAGGTCTCTGTGAAAGGGGGTCGAATGAGCAGCTCTTAGGTTGAGCTTGCTTCGATACACATACACCACGCTCTTATGCTATATATGACTCTCGCTAGCTTGCCACGTGGTATGTTTATTTTACGATTATTTATATGAGTAACATGCATCACATTTGAAAGTTGTGATGTAGCAATAAAATGAAATGACTCTTGTGTTATATGAAGTCACATTACAAGAATGAAATCGTTTATGTGACACACTCCATATATTTTTGAACGTATTAACCTCATTTTTTACAAATCTTCAGTTTTTCTGCAATATGAATGAATATTCTACACTGACCCCTACGATATATTCAATGGAAGCATGATATGACGTTTTGAAGTCATTCGAACCCATTTATTAGCTGTTGTTATTCATCTTTATTTAGTCCATATTTGGTAGAGATTAAAATCAAGTTTTTAGTAAATTTTGATAAAAGTTGATGAAATGTGTAGTTAAAATTAATTGTTGACTTTGACATGAGATTTTAATCCAAACAAAACGGGGGCTGAGTATTTTTTCCGTGAACGATCAGATTATGTTAAGGAACAATCTTCATATTCGTAATATATCATAATGTATATTTTTATTCTAGAATTGCATGTGGTTCATATATTGTACATTCTTTAGTTCATCCAGTGTTTACATACATGTATTGAAGTTGCAAGGAATTATCATTGTAAATATATGTTGGTAGACTTGTAACACAGAACTAGATGAAAGGCGTAACACACAAATACGTATATGGCATAACATAATTATTATTCATTATGTCGCACCAACGGAAAAAAAATAAAATTATAAGAACAGGGAACAGCCAAAATAGGCCCAAAGAAAAGTCAGATTCATCATGTCCACGTCTTAAACGGCCCAACAGTTAGCAACTGAGACCCTGGCAACATATTGGCCCACTTAGAAACATCACAATCCAAACTGCAAGAATAAGTGGAGATAAGTATTACACACTTATTCCATCCTCAATTATATTTATTTATAATTTATATTATATATAAACGGGATAAATTTCTTTCGTGGTCAATGTACTTTACCTTTACTTTCAATGAGTCCAAGGAAATGTAAATTAAATTACCACCATGCTTTAATATGAAAGAAATGATGTCACTATATTAGCCTTCTATTTAACCACTTAACGAGAATTGATGACGTGATAGATAAAAGTAACAGAATCTCCATGAGTTCTCCCAAGTTAGCAAAGCAAATTCAATATGCGGTCACTGAGCTTTTATGATGGTGAGAAGAAGAGGTATGTGGTGACGAGGCTTTGAAATTGCGGGAGTGGTACAAGTTGGCTGTGTTTACAGAGTGGCGATTGGCGATGTCTGTATCGTTGTTTATAGAGTAGGAGGGGGAGGATTGTTTCGATCGGGTTGGTGGCAGTCGACTTTTACGGGTGGGCTTGTGGTCAAAGTAGTGGACGGTGATGGAAGATGGGGGTTGGGTAAGTGAAGAAGGAGCCATTATTTGGTTATTTTATTCTTTTTATTTATTTAAAGGTTATTTTATGGTTAGACAATAGTGTCTCTTTCTTTAGTAGACGTCATGATTACTTTTAACAAATTTTTTTTTAATGAAATCCGTGAGGACAAATAATGTTAATTAATGAAAAAGTTGAGGTTCAAAGCGTTAAAAAAGGATAAAAGTCGAGGATGAAAAGTATAATTTAGCCTAATCTTAATACTAACCTAATGCAATTTGAACAAACTTTTCTTTCTTAACAAAGGATATCTTCATTTTTGTTTGAAGACCCGTTTATTATTATTATTATTATTATTATTATTATTATTATTATTATTATTAAGTCCATGTGTGGTGGCCATTTTTATTTGGAAAAACATTATTTTGAATAGGGAATTTTAGGAAAATGTGTGGTTAAAAAATAGAGAAAATCTTATTAAGCGAATGTGTAGTTGAAAATAAGTATGTAAAAAAAGGATTTTGAAATAATGAGAGACAAATATGGGTTAAATTTTTTCTAGTTTCTTATTTAGCCCTTATTTAACAACTATTTTTTGAAAATTCTTTTTTCTATATACTCATTTTCAATCACATATTCATAAAAAAAAAAAATTGTACGTAAGTTCAAAATTTTTCCTTACTTTTTTAATTACACATTTTTTTAAAAAAAAAAAAATCACTTTTCAAAAAAGTATTTTTTTTTTCAAATAATGACCATCAAACATGACTTATACACGCGTGAGTAAAACACACAAATTCCAAAGTTTCAAATGACTACGAGTCTGATGTCACAATTACGTATTGACACGTGTTTTTTGATCGACTTTTTCCCCTTATTTTTGATAGAAATTAAAATCTAAATCTAAATCAATAATTAATTTTAATCACATATTTAATGTAATCTACAACTTTTTAATCATCTATTTCATCAGCTTTTATCAAAATTTATTAAAAGTTTGATTTTAATCCCCATCAAATAGGGGCCTAACAAGTTCGGTCAGTTATTAGAAAAAGGAATTTCAACTTTAGTAGTTAGAAGATAATGTAGAAGTAATGATGTAGATTAAGAATGAATGATATAAGTTAAGACATTAATTTCCAAAAGGCCAAATTGTTTCAAGGCCTTCAATATTCAAGTCTTATGTTGAAACTAATTAACTAATCACTTCTTAAATTATACATTATTTGGTATTCTTTTACCAAGACTCCCAACTGCCCCCTTAGAATTGCCTTCTCAAGTTAGGGAGGCCTAATTTTTTTTATTTTGACTACCATAGTATTGTAACATTTGGAATAATTTAAGTCGTATGAAAAAGATATATTGACATAGGGTTATGGTTCGGTGGTGGCTGTCGTTGTAGCATTGATGGTGGTCGATGGTGATGGTAGATTTAGGGTTTGTGTTTGAGTTTTCATTCGTTCGATCCATTATCGTGTGTATTTGTACATGTTTTTGTGCGTGAGGAATTAGCAGTAGTACTTAACGAATAAAATGAGACTAACGTCTACCTATTTTTTCACGTAAAAACGTGTATCTTTGAGTAAAACTTAGAGAAACCCCATGAGCCATCATGATTTAGGTCAAATTCGATTGTTTTATGGCGTAAAAAGTTTCACTCTATACCTAAAAAATAAGAAATGTTTTACATTTTGAATTTTTTATGTTAACTTTTGGATTTCATGTTGAACTAAGTTTAATCTTGGAGATCATATGAAATCTACTATACATTTATTAAAATTAATAAAATTGATGAGATTCTTTTATCCAATTCGCCAAATTTAGCTATTCTTTATGAATCAATAAATTTTTAATGTTTTTGCAATAATTATCTATAAATGCATAACACAATAATAAAGATGAAAAGTATTAAAAAAATAATTCTTTGACTGACTGATTTTTAATCCATAGAATTTCTTAAATATGGACACAAGGCGCTGATTGGGTCAAATTAAAAATAAAAAAATAAAAAAATACATACATACATATATACATATACATATACATATACATATATATATATATACATATTTGTCAAATAAATTATAGAATTTTCAATATAGACTTAGGAGACTAATAATTTTTTTTTGACTAAATCAGACAGCGGTATGAAAAGAGGTTGATGCATTTATTCTGAAAAGAGCTTAATGATTACATTCGACTGGGTTCTATGAATAATTCACTTGATTTAAAGTTTTAGCACGTACAATTTTGGCAACTACACGTTTTCCCTTGGTTTTCAAAAGTCTCATAAGCATAAATTTTGGTCACAATTCCACTCGTCTTGCTCATTACTGTATCAAAATCGTCTGAAACTATTTAATTAATTAATTAATTTTTATTTTATTTTGAATAAAGGTAGTAAATACAAGAATTAATATTATTGGGGATACATACTCAAATCAAATTTATAATTTAAAAAATAGTACATTTTAGTCTCAAATTAGATGAAACGATGAATACGGTATCAAAGATAAGTAAAAGATCTAATTGTTATATATTTATACAATAAATATAATATGTGAAAGAAATAATTAATTAAGATGAAGTGCCAAACTTGTAAAAAGTGTGGAATTTGTGTGGGAG
>CAIGRO010262784.1:0-16030 GCA_903798355.1 Fraxinus baroniana
GAACTTGGGGAAAAATATGATGCAGCTTCTGCACTCTCCTTTGTCCAATTCCAAATTCAATTTTGGTGTTATGACACATTGGATACATAATATTCACCACTGTCCAAAGTCCAATTCCAAATTTAGGTTTTGTGTTAAGAGACATTGGGTGCATTTTCTAATTAATTAATGATTGATTTTATCATCTTATTGTGAATTTGTGAGGCTGACAAGATCGTACTTAGGAGAAAATATGATGCAGTTTCTTAGGAAGTGTTGGGAATCTTGGGATCAATGTAACAGCGTATGATAAAAGAGGTAGTATCACATTATAGAAGAGATAATAGGAAAGGAAATCCCAATTCAAGAGTGTTTATATAACTATAGCACTGATGCAATTTATATTAATAAAGACTAAAGAGGGTTGTTAACTTCTTATGTTAATGAAGTGATTGATAATGTCAGCTTATATCGTCCTACATGTGGGCTTTTTCTTCTTGAAGATGCATTAGGAAGTACAATTGCATGGCTTATTAGGTACATCGAAGTGGATTCGATGTAATTACAACAAAGGTATACTTCACTTTTTTTGTTATTTTTATTTCATTTATTTGTTATGTACTTCATATGGACTTCACAAATGCAATGATGGAGTTTTTGCAATGGGTTGTCTTTATGTGTGGATGTTTTAAGGATATGATTGTTNCATTAGGAAGTACAATTGCATGACCAATTAGGTACATCGAAGTGGATTCGTTGTAATTACAACAAAGGTATACTTAATTTCTTTTGTTATTTTAACTCCATTTATATTCTGTCTCAATTCTTTAAAATCAAAAAGTTGATGGGTGGTTTTTTTGAATTAAACATCAAGTTTTAATTTCTTAGTAATTGATGCTTATCTTTGTAGTTCTGTCTTCTCTTGTTATTTGTTGTTTATGTAATTCATGTGGACTTCACACATGCCATGATGGAGTTTTACAATAGGTTGTCTTTATGTATTGATATTTTATGGCTCTATATGTTAGTATTCTAGCCTTAACCTTCATAATTTTATTTTATTTTTATTTTTTTTGAAAAGTATGGTGTTTATAGATATATTTATGTTAGAGCTCGTATGCTATCAAAATCTCTCAAAAGTTTTACTAACAATATGCTCAAGTAATTACTTGTCTTATGTACTATGTTGATTAGATAAAAGTTAATATATTTCTAGATATACTTTTGATTTATATGCTCACTCTAAGTTTATTAACCATACCCTTATTATTTCTATGGTGTGTAGGGAGTTACTATTTTGTGGATAGCTACATTATCGGTGGAAGAAGTTAACTTTAATATGGTTCAATCATTTGTTTTTTGAAGTAGTAGTCTTTTGATAATTGTTCAGATGAACTTTACATTGACATACTGTATTGAACCGTATTCAAAGGGATAGCTAAATTGTCAGTCGAAGAAGTTAACTTTGATATGATCCAATCATTTTTTTTAAGTAGTAGTCTTTTGAAAATTGTTGAGATGAATTTTACTTTGACATACTGTATTGAACCGTATTCAATATTTCTATTTATCGAAATAATGGAAAACTTGATTATTTATGAATTAATTTTGTCGTATTATTATTCTAAGTTTACTGGTAATCAAATAAATAAATAATTTTTAAAAATTAAATTGATATTTACAGCGTGTTTAAGTATGTCGTAAATTGCAAAATATTTACCGCATGCATTCACTGAACACCGTAAAAGGCATTCAATATACGACTTACATTGTAACGCGCCGTAAAAAGTGAGATACTTTTTACGGCGTGCAGCTGAATGCCGTAAAGCTAATTTACGATATACTAGATGTTGTACTCTACACACCGTAAAAGGTGAACCACTTCTTTATACGACATTTTGTTGTAAGCCATGAAGATTTATTTACGACATGCAATGCACGCCGTAAAAAGTACATTTTGTTGTAGTGCTATAAATGGGAGGGGAAAAAGGTGAAGAAGAGGCTCTCCTGATATATTAGTTTAAATGTTATGCGACGTCATATTCCTGAAAAATCGAAAAAAGCATTAAGACCAAATAATTAGAACAAGTGTCATTTAACAAGGGGAAATCGGGGTATGAATGACGAGTCTCAAATAAACTAAACTATCTTAAAACTCAAAAACAGAATAAATAAAAAAACCTAAACTAAAAAAAACAAAATAAAGAGAAAGTCGGGGACCGGGGTTGGCCGCGATTTGCAAAATCGCAGTCAATTTTTTTTTTAATGAATGCAATAATTAATGAAGATCTAAATGTACGAAGCCCGATGGAAAGAAAAAAATATATAAAATAAAATAAAGTTAAGGTCAAGAAAATGGGTTGCTTCCCATTAAGTGCTCAATTTATAGTCTAGAGCTCGATTGCAGGGATGATTATTCTGGTTCATCTAATAGGATGGAAGATTTTTCTTTCGAAAATTCTCCTTCCAAATATCGCTTCAACCTCTAACCATTAATTTTGAAATTATCCTTTTCTGGATTGTTCTCAATTGTGCCATAAGAATATACTTTCACCACCGTAAAAGGTCCAACCCATCAAGATTTTAATTTTCCAGGGAAAAACCGTAGTCGAGAATTATAAAGTTTCATTTTCTCTCGCACCCGAAATTCTTATCCTTGAATGAATTTATCCTTTGTAGATGCGGACATTTTCATATGCATCATTCATAAACTCATCCATCTCATTGAGATGTAGATGTCTTTTTCCTCCAACTTGTTGTATATCAAAGTTTAGTTTCATCACTGCCCAGTATACTTTATGTTCCAACTCCACAGGTAAGAGACGAACTTTTCCATACACCAATCGATATGGGGACATCCCAATACGTGTTTTAAACGATGTTTTGTATGCCCAAAGAGCGTCATCTAATTTCTTTGCCCAATCTTTTCTTGATGCATTAACACTACAGGTAGGTGACAAGCTTTTCCATACACCAATCGATATGGGGACATTCCAATAGGTGTTTTAAACGCTGTTCTGTATGCCCAGAGAGCGTCATCTAATATCTTTGCCCAATCTTTTCTTGATGCATTAACGGTAGTTTCTAAGATCAGTTTGATCCTCCGATTGAAGATTTCCACTTGACCACTTGTTTGTGGGTGATAAGCTGTAGCAATGCCATGCTTTACTCCATATTTTGATAAAATCGAGTCCAACATCCTATTGTAAAAGTGTTTGTTGTCGTCACTAATAAGTGCCCTTGATATTCCAAATCAACTTAAAATATTTTTCTTCAAAGAATTTATGATTACATGAGAATCATTGGTTGGTGTAGTAATTGCTACAACCCACTTAGAGACATAATCTACTGCCACCAAAATGTACAACATGAATAAGAGGATGTAAATGGACCCATGAAATCTATACCCCAAACATCAAATAGCTCCATATCAAGTATGGTGTTCAGAGGCATCTCATTTCTCCAGAGATGTTTCCAGCTCTTTGACACTGATTACATGCCGTAACTATGCTATGGGCATTTTTTAAAAATGTTGGCCAATAGAATCCAGACTGGAGTATCTTAGCGGCTGTTTTCGTTCCTCCAAAATGCCCTCCATATGGTAATGAGTGACATTGCCGTAAGATTTCAACCATTTATACTTCAAGTACACACCTTCTAATGATTTGATATAGACCACACCTGTCTAGATATGGATCGTCCAAAAAGTAATATTTCAAATCTGAAAAGAATTTCTTCATCTGTTGGTGGGTGGTTTCAGGAGGTAAAATGTTACTTGATATGTAGTTTACTATATCTGCATACCATGGGACCTCAAGTAGAGCAAGCAACTATTCATCTGGAAAGAATTCGTTGATTTGATCATTCCTTGCTGGTGTGATCTTCTCCAATCTGCATAGGTGATCTGACACTACATTTCTGTTCCCTTCTTGTCCCGAATTTTCAAGTCAAACTCTTATAAAAGTAGTACCCATCGGATAAGTCTATGCTTAGCTTCTTTCTTAGCTAGTAGATATCTAAGGGTTACATGATCAGTGTAAACTACAACTTTCGAACAAATAAGATATGATCGAAACTTGTTAGAGCATCTCCAAGAGACTCTTTCAACATGAGATGCTCTCTATTTTAAAGAGTCAACATTTAAAATCATGCTCCAAGAGACTCTTTAAATTAACATTTTAATTTAGAGAGTAGGTTTGGCTCTCCAAATATGGAGAGTCAAACTCACTCTCTATAATTAAATGCATTCAAAGTATTTCAATTTTCAATGTAGGAAAACATAAAATTATCTAAAGAAAAACTAGTTAAAATAACAGATAAAGAAAAACAATAATTATCTTTTAAGAGGAGTAAAATTAAGTGTTAAATATAAAAAGTTTGTTGGAGTACTTCAAAATTTTAACTCTCTAAATTTATAGATGCTCTCCAAATGATATAATATACTTTTTAAAAATAAAGAGTCTCTTGGAAATACTCTTAAAAGCAAACACCACTCCCAATAGCTCTTATTCAGTACACCGTATCAACTAAACTCGTACATTGAGGGTTTGACTGGCATAGTACATCACGTGAAGTATCTTATTTATTCTTTAATCTAGTACTGCTCCAACTTCAAAATCACTCGCATCACACATGAGTTCGAAATGTAGGTACAATTACTCGCATCCTAATATGGTACTACAATAATAGGTACAACTGTAAAATCACTCGCATCCTAATATGGTACTACAATAATAGGTACAATTACCAACTTTTTCTTAAGTATGTTAAATGCTGTCAAACATTCCTCAGTAAATTGAGATGGGACGTCTTTTTCAAGAAGATTACATTATGGTTTAGTAATCTATGAAAAATCCTTGATAAACCTTCTGTAGAATCCCGCATTGACCTAGAAAACTTTCGATTCCATTTACTGAAGTACGTGGAGGCAATTTTTCAATTACCTGAATTTTTGTCTTATCAACCTCAATACCTTTACATAATGCTTGATAGCCAAATACAATACCCTCCTAAGCCATGAAGTGACACTTTTTCCAATTCAGCACAAGATTGCTTTCTTGACACCTTTGTAGAACTAAGGTTGGATTCTTGGGACATGTATTAAATGAAGACACAAAAACAGAGAAGTCATTCATAAATACTTCAACAATTTTTTCAATCACATCTAAGTAGATTGCCATCATACATATCTCAAATGTGGCAGGTGCATTACATAAACCAAATGGCATCCTCCTGAATGCAAAGGTTCCGTATGGACATGTAAATGTTGTATTCTCTTGATCTTCAAGAGCAATTGGTATCTAGTTGTATCCTGAGTATCCATCCAAAAAGCAATAAGAGAATGCCCTACTAGTCTTTCCAGCATGTGGTCGATGAATGGTAGAGGGAAGTGTTCTTTTCCCGTGGTAGTGTTTAAGTTTCGATAACCAATACAGACCCTCCATTCTGTTACTATTCTAGTAGGTATGAGTTAATTGTTCTCATTCTTTACCACTGTAATGCCCACTTTCTTTGGTACTACTTGCATGGACTCACCCACTTACAATCAAAAATAGGATATAGACTGATACCTTTTATGTCAGCGATAGACCATCCTATTGCAATTTTGTGTTCTCTGAGCACCCTAAGTAATTTCTTTTCCTCTTTCCCTATTTTAGAGCTTGCAATGATGACTGACAATGTACAAGCTTTCCCCAAATAGGCATACTTCAAATGTACTGGTAGGGGTTTCAGTTCAAGAGTTGGTGGATGTTGAATAGATGACAATAGTTTAGTGGGGCCTTTACTAAGCTCTTCAATTGGTTCCTCCTTAGGAATGTAATATGTGGTGATGATTCCAAATAATTGATGTATTCCTCAATTTTAAGATTTTCTACTATTTTGGATCCAGAATGAACTAGGCATGCTTTCAGTAGTTCTAAAAGATGTTTATGTGCAACTGACTTTTACCACCAAGTTATCTATAATATAGATCTGAAACAAAAGTTGGATTTGGATGGATACTTCATTTTTTTGAAGACATTGAAAGTGACTTGATCATCCTTAAATTTCAAAATTAACTTCCATTAGTGTATATCAATCAAAGTTTTTTCCCGTTGAAAGAAATGACATATGGCATTCTCCACTATTGTGAGCTCCACCACATATCAAACCAAAAATTCCGTTTGCACTACTTTTGCTGAATTTCTCATAGTCAAGTGATCTATAACATTTTTCTCTAAAGCTAACATCTGTGCAGATAATGTCGAGAAAGCATCTACCTCATGTATACATGTGTGCTTCTTATATGTCGATTTTTCAAAAGGCCATAATGCATTGTTGGCTGTCATTCTCTCATATAATTCCTCAACTTCATTGGGGGACTTTAATGTGATAGATCCGTTTGAAGTTGTATCCACCGAGATAAGACATGCTGGATTCAAACTAATATAGAAGTACTGGACTTGCAAGTTTTTCTTAATACCGTGGTTGGGAGACTTCTTGATCAAGTCCTTTAACATTTTTCATACTTCGTGAAAACTCTCTAATTTGTCCTGCTGAAATGTGGATATCTCGTGTCTTATTTTAATTACCTTTGATAGTGGAAAGTAATTTGTGATGAATTTTTGTACGAGATCATTCCAGGTCGTAATTCTTCCTGTGGGTAGGGCATTAAACCATTCTTTTGCTTCATCTATGAGTGTATATGGGAAGAGTCTTAACTTGATTGTTTCATCAGATATTCCATGGAAATTATAGTTTTGGTAGATGTCCAAAAAGCGTGAAATGTGATTTGTGTGGATTCTCATGAGATTTCCCATACAATGATAATCCGTTCTGAAACAATAAAATGATGTCTGTCCTCAATTGAAATTTTGGTTGCCCAAATGGAGAGTAAACAATACTTGATTGATTTGGTGCAACAAGTGGTGTGATGAATTACCCAAGTGGCAAATCATCTTCATCAATTTCGACGGGTTATTGAACCCGTGCCGGTTGCATATCTCTATTTTGTTCTGCCATGATGGTCTCTCGTTGTTGTCTAATTCTAAAGTTAAAAGTGCNCAAGTGGCAAATTATCTTCATCAATTTCGACTGGCTATTTGCACTTTTTTGTTCTGTTCTGCCATGATGTTCTCTCGTTGTTGCTTAATTCTATGATTGAAAGTGCATTCGATTTCTGGATCAAAGGGTACGAGATCATCGACTCTCGAACTTCGCATGCAAAGGTACCTAAAAATGAAAACAAAAACAAAATTTTAAATCGAAACTATAATGAATGAAAAATTAAAGCAGATAAAATAGTCCCCGACAATGGCGTCAAAAACTTGTTCATGAGATTTTGCAAGTTTACGGATTGTGACAAGTAATGAAATGGTTTTATCAAATCCGAATATTGTTCCACAGAAATTATTATCTACTATAAATTTTTAAACTAACCGAACTTCAATTTAAATTAAAATGGTAACTAATGATCAAATTAAATTTTGTTTTCTAAACCAAAATTCTAATAAATTAAATAACAAACTCAAATTAAAAATATGGATAAGACTATGTGATTAGGTAGTTAGGATTTTCGATTTCATTTAAGTTATTTAACAAACATCTAATTTTAATTCATTCAGCCATCTTTTCATACGTACTAACGATGGAATTAACCTATTGTAGTTAGTGATCTCTCTCGAGCAACACTAATCTTATTCATATGCTTGAACTTATTATATCTCTATATAAATTCACACACACACATATAAATGCATTAATCTATAAATCAATTAATTGTTGCACATACAATTGAAGCATTCAACACACAATAATTAATTAACAAGTATTTAAGTGGCATGAAAATTCTGGAATTAAACACATAATAAAAACTTTAAGTTACATCATCCATCCTAACAATAAAAGTATTTAGCCACTCATAACGTTGAAATTAAACACACAAAAGTGGAATGGCATCATAAAAATGATAAAATGTGAAGCTGTTTGTGTGTGGCATTTCCCTTCGTTTGTCTGCCGGCTATGAATATGTGTATATCTCCAAAAACCAACTGCCAATTCCCTCTCCTTTTCTCCCTCAAGTTGCATATATATAATATAACACAACAGCTGGGCCTCTTTTCTCTCTTTTCAGCCCAATGTTCTCTTTGTCTATATTTTTAATCTCAAGTCACAAAATTTTGTATCTAATTAGAAGTCCAAATTGAGGCAAAATTAATTTAATGCTTGCTTCCGAGTCCTCATACTTTGGATTTTTCATTTTTCCGTTATTTTGCATCTTCTTTTCGATTTTTCATTAAATATTGAGTTTTACCTACAAAATGCATTATAATACAATTTAGATCACATTTTGCCTAAAGAACAATAAAATATCATCATTCAAAGTGCCTTGAATAAGTATAGAAACTACACTTATCACCCGTCTCTAATGGCTACGGTTTATCTACAAAAATATTCACTTACCGGCTGTCGATAAATACTAAAAAATTTATTTAGTTTTGAACAATGACATGAAATTATCTACCAATTTAGCAATGAAATAATTTCATCAACACAATTATGTGGCCAACTCATTTTCTATGATCAACAAAGATGGTGAACAAAAGGGGAATAGAAAAAAATAATAATTTATGAAAACAAATAGAATGTCTTAGACATTGTACATTTTACTTTTAATATTAATATATCTTTAGAAAATAATATAAATTTCTAATATGTTTACCATTTCCGTCTCCAAACACATTGGACCATGGCATGTTCGAAAGGGTAGAGTCTTGAGTAATCCTTTGGCTTTTGCTTTGGAAATAATGCATAACAAACTCGTTCTATCATACGAATGTAAATTATAAACAATAATGAATGCATCAAATTAGACGAGTTCAAGGATGACAAAATAACTCGTTCAACCCAATACTTGCAAGCGAGGGGATTACCTGCCTAACTAGGTAATTATGACGATGACGAGATAAGAATCGTTATCTCGGGGTGGGTATGGAGAACATAATCCCCGTCCTACTATTCGTCCCATTTAAAATTAATTTCAAATTTAAGTTTTTTTAATCTAACAAAAACGAAAAGATTTATCATCATATTTTAAAGAGAACATGAGTTTTCTTAATAAATTGGAAAAAAAATTAATAATATTCACTAACTAAAGACATAAGTAAAATAAAAGTAAAAAAATAAAGTAAAACGGGGTAGAGTACTTGCCCCACCCTACTTTAATTGAGTATAAGGGTGGGACAATGTGACAAAAATAACTAATGTAATGGGGGGACAGGCATGGTTGACCGACTCATACCCATCCTATTGCCATCCGTAGACTGGTTGGACTTAATGTTTGTCAACGAAATACATGTATATTGAATATCTTGATCTAAAGACTTATCTAAGTTGACATTTTAAAGTTGAATTTACAAACTTGAATAAATGTTCTATCACATTATGGTGGTATGATCAGCCGTTCCCATCAATTGAAGTTAGCTCGTGAATCCTGTATAACTAAGATGTTATGCATACACTAAAACAAAAACAATCTTTTACAACGTTCAAAGAACGTTGTCAAAAACATTTTGCAACTTTTTTGAGTATGTTGTAAACCTCGATGTTGTCGTAGAATAGAAGGATACGACAATATTTTTTTAGTGTTGTCATAACCTTTTTGCAGCGTTTTTTGAACGTTGCGAATAACCTTTTTTCAACGTTTTTTAGTGTTGCCATAACCTTTTTGCAATGTTTTTTGAGCAATGCTAATATTTTTCACAACATTTTTTGAACGTTGCTAATAACATTTTGCATTGTTTTTTAAACGTTGGTAATAACTTCTTCGCAACTTTTTTTGAACGTTGCCGTATGTTTTTTTTTTAAACAACAATTTATGCAAATTGATTGACAAAATTGAAAATGACAACTTATGAACAAATTTTGGAATTGCATAAAAATTGATAATTTCATTACAAATTTTTAAATCCATATACTTGAATATTAGATTGTGATACAACACTACCTAAGTAAAAAGGTTCAAAATAAAATAAAATTGTAAACATTGCAAACTTGTCATAATTCAATTATCGAACCCGTAACCTCTCAAACTCTCTCAAACTTCAGAAGCCAATTTGAAGGAGCTCCTGAAGAATCATGCCTTGATACTAGTGACAAGAATTTGTTGTTCAGTTGCTTGCTCCACAAAAGGCTAGAGCTTCACGATGAATTGGCAACTAGTGATGATCAGTTTTTGCAGCACCATTCCTTTGTTAGTAAAGACACAAGCCTTCTATAGTCACTTAAAAGAGTATGGATCATTCAGAAGCAATGCCACTTACTAATATCACCTTTCTCATCAATAGGCTCTCCAATGACATTCTTGATATGGCAAAGAGTTGCTCTACCCACAGGCACCTTTAATTAAATGAAGAGAAACAAAATCACCATCATGTGAAAATTAATATTCACCCATCACAATTACAAATTCTAGCCATATTTGAGGCTTACAACATCAAGTATGCAAATTGTTTTGAACAGAAAAGCACATGGGATGTCAAGACCTAAACAGACATCAGATATATCTTCAAAACACCGTAGTCAACGGAGACAATAACTCACCACCATAAGACTTCAACAAAAGTAACAAAAATTACTCCCTCTCAATTAAAACCAAACCATTTTAGAGATGCTGAAGCTAACCATGTCAATCATAAATCCTGACATTGCTTTTAAAAAGGCAAATATAAATGTCATTTGAAAAGTTACAACTTTACAAAAAATACCATCCTTTAGTAACATGACCTAAATTTTAAGATTTACTTCACAAAATTCAAAGCTTAAAATAAACCCAAGTTCAAATAACTGAAACAGAGAAAAACCATGTTGTGCCTTGTGCCAACAAACAATTTCATTCAACAAAACAATTAAACATAGAAAATAAATTAAGCTCAATCACCAGCTAAAAATTTAGTGAGAACATCTACAAATTAGAGATTCTTTAGATGATTACTTTCCAACATGAACATCAGCTACCTCCTGGTATATACTAAAATAATGATATTCAAAACTGTTTCTGCTCCAAGTAAATTCCAGTAAAGAACATTAACAAAATCAATGATTCACGCCCATTTGACAAAGAATTAAATTGTAAATTCTCAATAAATAACATAATTTCTCCTCCTTGCAAGCTCTAGTCTTCGTAGTAACATAACCCCATTGGCATCGTCCCTAAAAACTTAAGCCCAACATTTGGGAGAATTTTAACATTTTTAAATGGATTAACCACAGAAATTTAAATACCCAAGTAGAAAACATAGAACATCTATTTGGGTTTGTTGATTGCAAAAATCAGTGTTATATCCCTAATTTCTTCACAATCATAATATCTTTCAAGTCTACTAAATCAGGCTTAGCAGGGTCGACTACAGAAAGCACAACATCAACAGCTAATGGGGCTAAATGAGAAGAGTATTGAGACACAACCTTGTAATTCAAAGAAGTAGAGGTTGACTTAACCAGTGAATCATAATCGCTTTGTAAATCATCGCAAGTGCACGGTTCGTTAACAAGTAATAAAGTGAAAATTGTAAAATTTTGAGTATCGTCCTACGATGATTGATTTAATCTGATTTTTACTATCGAAACCTTAACCGAATCTATTTAGCTCAAAATGGTTGATTGTTTAGATTGTATGACTAAGCTATGACTAAAATGCAATTCAAACTAAGGTTACTAAATAAATGCAAAATAATGTTTGAATGCAAAAAATTGAAGAAATAAATATATGAAAAGTGCACTAGGGTCTCGAATCACCAACCAAGTTCATGTTTAACCCTTATTTCACAATTTGATAACACGATTTAGTTGAAGAATCAATGTTTCTAACATATTCAATAATCTCTCTCGAGTAGAATTGAACTTATTCTCGCATACCATTTAACTATATTTTTATGACAAATGCAATATATGAGAATGCACAACGTTTTGTAGACATTTAAAGATTCACATAAAACATAGCGGTATATTTTCATCCCCTATCGGACCCTACGATAATTTATACCTTATTGAATCTAATTCCCTTCTTTCGATTACATGAAATAGATCACTCATACTCACATAATCACATCATTTAATTATGGAGACATTGAAGTGTATACAAATAATTCAACATAAAATATTTGTATCTTTATGTCAAAATTGCAAAATAAGAAATTAAACGTTCACAAAGCGAGTATCATCATTCTCCTAGTACAATAAAAATCTAGCATAGTATGGATAAAATTAAAGAACAAGAAAAATATTTAGGAGAAGACATCACTCAATTCTTGAATTTAAATTTTGCAATCTTGAATCTTGGAGTGAAATTCCTCATTTTTGCCTTCTTCCTTGTTCTTCAATGTTTTTTCTCTCTAAGAATATGTCACCCTTTTTCTGGACGAGATTAGGATTATATAGGGTGTCAAGATATCTTTCCATAAGGGATTGGATCGAATAAGGAAATCAGAAATTTCGCTCTGAGATTTGAACCATGCGACAGTATGATTATAACAATTTGGCAGAATTTTTTCCCTATTACCTATTGGGTGATTGCATGAAATCTCTACCATGCGACTACATGGTAGAAAGTATGTTCTATTTGGTTCACTTTGGTCCTAAAATTTTATTTCATTTACATTTTGGCATTGCTTACTTCTCCATCTTCGTTTAGTATTCCATGATATCACAATGTATTACTTAACTCAATTCCATGCTTGATTCGCCATTCGGGTCATCTTCTAAATAATTGCATTTTGGTCCCCGAAGTTTCATTTTCTTCCATTTTGGTCATTTTTCGCTCGTTTTCGTATATTCTTCATTCCATCCATATCAATGTCATCCTACAAACATAAATTATATCGAATTAAGCCATATTTCAACATATACATCAACAATTTTCCATATTTTGTGACCTAAATAAGTACGCAAAACACACTTATCATGAATGCTAGCAAATAAAAGAGTAAGAGACGCCTTCAAAAGAACGCCATCTATAACAACAACAGTGGTCGTCCCATCTCCAATGATAACATCCTGTGATTTTGAAAGCTCAACGAGGAATTTTGCTGCCGGCTGGAGAACTTCTTCTCTTTTTCTCTTCTTTGACCACCACTTTTCTTACTTCTTGCATCCTCCGGTGTCGGCGGTGGTCTCTTCCTTCTTAGAATCCTCCTATGGCGGTAGCGGTCGACCAAATTGGAGAGAATAGCTCAATAAATCAAAGATTCTTGTTTGTTGGAGAGGAATGAATAGAGGGAGGCGTGAATTAGTTTAGGGTTTGGGTTATTTTTGGTTTCTAGCCCCTATATAATTTAATTTGGGCAAAAATATAAAACTTTTCGCAACATTTTTTAAACTTTGCGAAAAATTAAATTTTTCGCAACAATTACAAAACGTTGTAAAAAGAAATCTTTTCGCAACAGTCAATAAATATTGCAAAAAACTTTATATTTAGAGTTTTAACCCCTGAACGTTGCTATAGAACCAAATTTCAATATCGTTCAAAAAATGTTGCAAAAACTTAACTTTTTCGCAATATTTATACGACGTTGCAAAAGGCTACATTAGCAACATTTATTTAGAAAATGTTGTGAAAACTCATTTATGTTAGCCAATAGCAACATTAACTTGCTAAAATGTTGCCTTTTGTGTGTTGCAAAATGCTATTTTTATTGTAGTGATAAGATAAGGAACATTGACCAAGTTTTAGATAAATATAAAAATTTTACTAAGATTTATTGGGACTTTGATTGATTGCTTTTACCTAATGGTGCTAGGTTAACATTGCAATACACACATTCATTGATCTAATTATGTCATCTCATTTATACTGATGAGTCTAATTTAACACCTAAATAATTTAATGAATTAAAGTTGTACGTCAACTAGTAACTTAAAAATAATTCTGTTTATGCACGTGCAATCAATGTAATAGTAGTTGAGGTGTAATATGGGCGGTTAGATTGATTTCTGATTAAAGATATAAAATGGTATAATATAAGAATACCTTTTCTAGATATATTTGATATGTGAATTTAGTGATGTTCTATGTTTCTTTAATTCTAGACAATAACTGTAGGCAATTATTTAAGGTTGAAAAGGGTAACCTGCAAAAACTTATAAATTGCAATGCATTACATGTTTTTGAGAAATGCAATTCCTACTTTAATTTTCTAGGATTTAGGAATAATCTTTGCTCAACATGTTTAATTCTACACTATTCTACCAATAAATTTCAACACTATAGGACATAAAGGACCACCACAAGATTTTCCTTCTCCATTTTCTTTTGCAATATCTAGTGAATTATATTTCCGTAAACATCTTTTTGGTTCTACAATAACAGTTCTATGTTATTATAGTTCCTTTAGTTTCTTGTTTACATATTACAAGTGAGTTGTTTTGATTTTGGTATTTGAAAAAGAGGTTTATCATACCACATTGATTATTCAAAGCTCTTGCCCATGTAGCTATTTTGTTATTTACTTTAGTTGGTGAGTAGTTTTTGTCACATTGTGAATTCATAGGTAAAAGGATGGGATTGACTTGAAAATAGGTACACACGACTCTTTGATACATGCTATCTTATCCTTCATATGCTACATTGGCAAGGTAATTTTGGACTCTTCCTCAAGTCCATTTTCATCCATACAATCTTATCTTCTGTTAATGTAACTTTATGTTTTGTAAAGTTAGTATGCATAAGGCCTCTTTGGCTTCTCTTTTCCTTATTAGTGATTGATAACTTTGTTCATTCTCACTTGGATCCCTACCTCTTACGACAACAAGGTCTCAATGCTTTTAGCCATTAAAATGAAACTTTTTCATGATTTCAATTTTAGTAATTTTATGTTTTTTCTTCTCGACAAAATTTGGTACTACATAAGACTTCTTTGTGGAATGTACATGGTTTCTGATTGGTTTAAAAGGCTAGTGAGATAAGTTTATAATATGGAATAGATGGTCAAAAATATGCATTGATACATGTGTATTCTATCTTTTTTAGATTTTTGTTCATTTACTAATTTTCAATTGGAGCGGAATAATTATTTGTAGGCTGGTTATTCTTATTTAATGGAAAGCAAACATGTCATTTTTTATTTTTTATTTTTTTGTTACCGGTTTTAGTTTTGAACCTCCAAAATTTATTTGCAGTTTATATTTCTTTTGTGTGCTTTGAAAATTTCAACTTTTGAAATAATAATAATTTATATTAAAATAAAAATTAATTCATTTTTTAAATTACAATTCAAAGCAGAAACAAATTTATTCCGCATTAAGCTAAAAAGAATTAGCAACGAAAACACCAATGGAAGTTATTTAGTAATTACAGAGTGACATAGCTATAGAAAATTATGTTGCTAAATCAATTTGTTGGTAATTATTGATGAAAATTTTCGTGAGTAAATAATCGAGGGACTTTCACATAGGAATATATCAATGAAAAATTTTCATCGATAATTTTTGTCGCTAATGTTTCATTTTTGGTAGCCATGATAAAATCTATTTATAACACCATCAAGACATACACAGAATTCAAATAGGATTTATTGGTTCCTTTTAAAACCCGAGTCTAAACCAAAGGACGTTTGGTTGATATTAAATATAATATCCTATAATCCTTAGTACGTAATAAGTTATAAATCAAATACTCTGGATTCTTTGATCTACAAGTTTTGGAGAATTAATTACATGCATCCAGTTGTCTTTGAAGGGAAATCCCACCCCCTTTTAGTGGGCACTTTTCACACGTTTGGAGTTCATTTTTTTAAGACCATAAACATCGATTGAAATCAACATTGCATTGATAGGTTAGTGACAACATATATTATGTAAGTGGATAAAATTAAGAAATAAGTAACGTGACATTTTTTTATTTATTGACTCTTGAAATTCTATATTAAAAAAATAGATTTATAAGAGTAATCCAAACTTTTATATATTACTAGTCGTATGCCCGTACAATGTATAGGCTTTAGTATTTTTAAGACAATATTAGTGTATCAAATATTAATGGTATTGCGAGAAATCGTAAGTTTTTATCTAATATAAT
>CAIGRO010262785.1:0-10952 GCA_903798355.1 Fraxinus baroniana
TTAAAGATTTAGAATGCTAATCCTTTTGTACTTATTTGAACAAGAAGCATTCACCTTTCTGTTTAATTTTTCTCATAAAGGCTTACTAAATTCAACCTACTCAACTGTTGGATTGAGTTCCAGCTCGAACCATCGAGCTTTTAGGAGGAAAACAAAAATTCTAAAACAGCAGATGAATCAAGAATCTATGGAATGAAGGCAAAAAATGAAAATTTCTTCATGACCATACTTTTTTTATTCATTTCCATAAAATTCAATGTTATTACGATTGTGTTATAATTTAACCATTATTATTATTATTATTATTATTATTATTAGGAAAAATTGTAGCTACGATACCAAACCTTTCACTTTTTATCAGACTTTGTTCAAACCTTTAATTTATATCCCCACGATACCAAATCTTTCAAAATGTAGCAGTTGGAGTCCAAATTGATGAAAATCATTCATTTGACCGTTAGTTAACCAGAAAAGTAAAAACTGAATAAATGCACTAAGGACTGAGGGCAAAATAGTAAGTTTACAATTTTAATATAAAATAATTATATTAAAAGAAAAAGGGAAAAAAAAAAAAGGAAGATTCTTCTTCTTCTTCTTTTTCTCAACCCCCCGCCCCACCCCGGCTCGCCCCGCAAAAAAACTTGAACTGCGGCTATCAGCAATTGATATCCGCAAGTGCTGAAGTACACCAAAGGAAGATCTACAAGGTTGAGCTACATCACAGTGCAGCAGAAATTATTTACATCCTCAATTGCCCTTTTACACATGAAATGCCAACTGATAGACTCTCCTCAGACTACATCCCTCAAAATTGAACCCTAGCTGGCTATCCAAAGAAAGAAAGCAACATTTTCTGGCGGCCTGAGTCACCAAATTTTATCCCCAAGGGAAATTGGGGTATCATTCTTCAAGTAGATACAAAGACTTGGTTGAAACTTCCCATCAGCCACACCCTTATAAATCACTCAACCAGCACCAATCCGCCTAAATCAAGCACACATTACTTAGCAAGAAAATCCTCAAACTGCTGAACTTCCCACCCCACCCCACCCCACCCCACCCCGCACCGCACCCCACCTCCGGTGGCTTCGGGAGGATCCCTAAAGAAAGAAGAATTATATTTTGTTTTTTTGTTTTTTCTTTTTCTAATTATTATAATTATTTTATATTAAAATTGTAAAGTTACTATTTTGCCCTTATTGCATTTGTTCAATTTTTACTATTCTGATCAACTAACAACCAAATCGATGCTTTTACCTCCATTTGGACTCTAGTTGCTACATTTTGAAAGGTTTGATACCGTAGGTGGTACNTATGGGATGGGATGGGGATGAAGAAGAATTCTTTTTTTTTTTCTTTTTCGAATTATTTTATATTAAAATTGTAAAGTTACTATTTTGCCCTTATTGCATTTGTTCAATTTTTACTATTCTGATCAACTAACAACCAAATCGATGCTTTTACCTCCATTTGGACTCTAGTTGCTACATTTTGAAAGGTTTGATACCGTAGGTGGTACAATTCCAAAATTTGAACAAAGTTTGTAAAAAAGTGAAAGATTTTGTATCGTGGTTGCAATTTTCCCTTATTATTATTAGTATTCCATACACAGCAGATGTGTCTCTTTCTATATAAAAATTATAAATTATAATCGAACAATACCAAAGTTAATGACAACGGAAAAAAAGGGAGGCAAATAACACTAAAATAAATATTAAGAATTAATAGCAAACAAAATCCATTACAACATATAAATTATGTCCTAAACATAACAAGATATTAAACATAATTAAAATTATGAGTGCTATTCAATCCTCGTAAAAATATGCCTTTCACATAATAGAGGAGGCAGTAATTAGGACAATACATAAGAAAACGAAATTTGAGAAAACAGAAGATGAGGCTGCACTTGATAATGGTGATGGTGCAGGAGAATCTTGGTGCACCCTAATCACCTCAACCAACAATCTTTGCCCATTCTTGCAATGCTCAGGATCTCCACTTACAAAGTACATAGGACCAGGCTTTTCAATATTAATAATGGTGTTCCCAGTGTTGTACACTGATATAGGATGGCTTGCATTGCAGTGATAGTACCCCCATTTATCCACCACGACAACTGAATCATTCTTGTACTCAAAACCTGAACACATAAATCATAGCGATGAAGCGGAAAGTCCCCGGAAATGCAAACATCGTACATGTTAAGTAATACCATAGAAGGTAACAGACAATATTTTAACTTCTCGAACACTATATTTGGACAAGTCTCGTATACCAAACATGTTTCAGTACATATTTGATAGTGTTATAGAAAACGAATGACAAGATTTTAACCTCTTGAACACTATATATGGTCAAGTCTCGGATAACAATCATGTTAAGGTTCATGCATTAGGGCATAACAAAATTCAAGAATTTGATGACAACATTTTCCACTTGAAAATCACTCGAATAAGAAAGAAAGAAATGTTAGGATAAATATACTCACGGAGTGAATCACCAATCCGAAATCTCCTTGTAGCAGCCCAATGGGAATACATTTCAGTTTCATTAGCACCCGGCTGCCGCCACCCAGCGGCGCCACCTACTGCGAGTTCCTCGGCGGCTGCAACCGGAGCAGAAGTTGTGATTGCCAATATAATCAGTGTAACAAAATAGAAACCTAAAAAAGATGCCATGGTTTTGCAATTCATTTTTTGTGAATTTTATGCAGTGAGTGTCTTATAGGAATCGGAATCCTCTGTAGAAATAAGTAGAATTTGTAACCGTTAACAAGATAAAATAAGTGATTATATAGAGAAACTGGGATGAAGAGGGAGTTTCAAAATTTGGAGCATAACCGTTAATAGACGTGGAAGGTGTGGCAGTTAGTGGAAGTTAAGGTTTGACTTGGTCCCAGTTAATTATCCATCTTTCAATAAAAGGTTTATTTGTTAAAAATTTTATTTTCAAATTGGGCCTGGAGAGGTTATTTTTTGAAAAGCCCAGACCAAAATTGCTGCCAATAGTGGGCCTAATTTTATTTTTTTTTTGTTTTTTTTTTTTTGTTCCTTTTAGAAAGTAATATGACTGTCAACTTATTTGCAACATAAAAACATTTTTTACTTGTTGAGTTGTGTGACAAAATTAAATACTTGACACACTCTCAATGTTGTTGCTTTTAGATAATCAAAAGCTATTGTCCGGAAACGTTAGTTGTAGTCATGTTAGATTCAAATAGGGTGGTTATATTTGTACTTGTACTATATTTAAATGTACGACATTTTAATTGTACTAAGGTTAAAATATTTATTTATTGTCAAATTTATGTCCATAATTTTTTCATCACATTGTTGTCCTTAACATTTCAACAATTTGTAAATGGTATCCTTAAATGACAATTTTTATCTTAAAAAATCGGTTGACTCACTTTAAAATGAGGAATAAATATTTAGTCCCTATTTTTTATTTTTTTGCTTTTTTAAAAATACGAGGGCATATAAATTTTTTTTACCTTAACAAAATTTTTGGATAAAAAATACACAAGATGTTCTAATAATTAAATATTAGAAATAAAAATTCGATAAAAAGTTGGGGACTTAAGTGTGATAATGATTAAAGGCATGGACAATATATATAGAACCTTTAAAATATGTATCGATTGCCTCGCGATATTCACCTTGCCGTTATGTTTCTCTACATCAGAGTAAACCGTGGTTATCTAAATCCTATCTAATTGAGTTTAACACTATACGAGAGATTTAACAAGTTTCCCATCGAATCGATGCAACGGAATTGATGTTCAATCTCGAAGAGAAAAAAAGGCATCTCCAATCACAAATTTTTATCATGCCATTGTTGAAAATGAAATACAAGTAAAAATTTCTTTGCAGCCTGAGGATAAACAAGATCCTGAAAGGGAAGTAAGAACAGAACTAGAACTCCCAAGAAATGCATTCAAGTAAGCGGTAAAATCCACCGTTTCATACACAATATCGTAAACAGAACTAAACGCATTACTAACAAAGCATTTACCAATAACGAAGAGAATTTAGTACTTGGACAACCAAACTACATCAAGCACTGCTGTCAAGGCTAGCAAGAAGAAGCTGAAAAACGTGAAGGCAATGGATACAGCCACGCGATTGCAGAAAATATGCAATGGTTTACAAAAGTTTGGCAGAGAAGAATGTCGGATCCCTGTACGGTTCAGGTTTGTGACACCAGATGCAGCTGATCCGGCACTCATCAAAGCATATGCAAATATCTGCCAAAACATAAGAGGAAAAAGAAAATAAACGGGTAATAGATAAGGCAGATAAACTTGATTTAAGACTTTGATCAACTCGATATCTGATATACAAACTAGATCCACGAAACTTTCACGTATTGTAAATATACCTATGAACTTCTATTTCCTAAGTGAGGCCTAATAATAGATTTATTGTCATAACTCATGGCTTATTCACAAATATAATACTTGTGCTAATCCTGTGTACCAAAAGTGTATTAAATTTTAACAGGAACGAAGGTCGAGAATTTGTGTCATATCAGTACAAGTATACCACTTTGCACACAGAAGGCCGATACAATATCCAGACTATTTCCAAGCCATGCACACGACGAGCATTCTTTGACACTATACAGAAGTTTTGATACAATGTCCAGACTATTTCCATCCCATGTTAAAGGCCGACGGAAAAAAAAAAAAAAAAAGAAAGAATCCTAGTCTCCCCTTCACATGCGTCAATTGTTGTAATAACATGTTACAATAACAAATGTAGCTCTTTCTAACACTTTGTCTACATCCCTTTTTTTTCGCCATTTTTTCATATGTGAATTGTTAATTCATTCTGTAGGAGCCATATGGATAGTTCAATGTGTTCATCCGCGCCTGACCCCTAAGACGTGGATTGCCATCGGTAGATAGCATCAGAACTATTCTTATAGGACCAGGAAAAACTATTGAGGGAAAGACCTAAAGCATGCTAAGCCCCTTCTTTCTTTTCAGCCATCAACCCACCACCTCATTTGTCGACTCTAAGTATCATTCCTACTCCCGATTTTAGACTCTTAGACAACTCAGGTAAGATTTTGCAATCACTTCAAAGTGCTATCACACACCAAAAGTAGAATTATCAATAACGACGTAGAAGATATATTTACACTTTGTCGCACATGTATGTGAATATATATTTGGCCAATTACCTGATCCGCAGCAAAAACGAGCCATGCGTGATTTCTCGAAGGAATCACGAGAGATTTTCGCAGTACCCTCGACGTGTTAATGAGTAGTTGAAGCAACGAATAAACGGCTACAGCTGCTGAAACTCCTACTAAGTACCTGATCAGCACAAATTCACATTACTCAACCACTCTTTATTCATTCAAATCACATTTTACCAATTTTCTTGTTCATTGCATCAAACAATGTAATCTACACCGCATAACCATTATAATTATGCAGCCAACAATTTTTCTTTTTATTTTTGTTTGGGGGCAGTATAGTCACCTCAAAAAATAATGATGTCCAAAACCAAAAAAAGTTGATTCACGGGTTCTTGTTTTGTTCCATTTCTAACACAATCCCTTAAATTAGGGAACTACAGTGTGTTCGACTGTGTGAATCTATTCGACTATTTTGCTTTAAAAAAAAAACCAAATATGAATGGCAATATAGTAATTTCAAACGTGCTTACTCAAAAGAATCAGAGAAGGACCACTTGGAGAAGACAGGGATGCTAAAGCCATATAGAGAAATGGTAGAAGCTTGTTTGGCAGTGGCCATTACAGAGACAGATGTGACACATGTTACAAGACAGAGCAGTCTTAAAACGACGTGCATGACGTCACTTTTCCGGTGACCAATTCTCCGGCGATCTGGGGTCGGACAGTTCATTATGCCGCTTTCCTCAGCCACTGTCACCTTTGTCTCCGGCAGCTGAATGCCCACTTCCGGCAGCCCAGTGTTTTGTTCATTAGTCATCTTCTTTTCTTGTTTTTTTCTGCTCAGGTTTTGAGAGGTATGCTGAGAGTGGAGGGGTGGTTTTAAAATGAAGTGGGGGTATGGAGACACGTGTCGGAGAAATAGGTGGGGTGTTTCTTCGTTGGGAATTTACACCGTTTCTTATTCCAATGTAGTCATACAAAAAATGGTAATTAATTCGAATTTATAATGGTAATTAACGTTATAATTGCTAATTTATTATTTAAAATAAATGTTTTGTATTGTAGAGAAATGACTTAATGAGTATATATGCTCATATTATTCTAAACACATGTGACATGACATATTAATTTATTTATAAATTAATTTATAGCGGATTTTGACATTTAAATTAAATTTATTATTCACCAATAAATTTATATATTTTGCTATTAGTGCTTAGTATAAGATAGTTAGATCATTTTCACTGCATAAGGTTTATTATTTATGAATTTTAGATTTTTTAATTTTTTGAAATTGTGATTTTATGTTAAAATGTTGTAACTGACGTCCATTTGTGTCTGGTCAACTTCTTGAAATATGAGTTGGTTGGCCTACCAATGCTACCACTTTGATCAGAGAATTTCTAATGTAATCTATTTGACTTGAGCCATTTTTCCCCGTGACATGACATTGCGTATATACATAATTTGTATAAGCAATTATGTCACCACGTTAAATATTTTATTTTTATTTTTCTATTCATTTTTAATCACATATTTTTCGATAAAATAATATTTTCCATCATATCAATAATTTTTCCTTCTTTTTCAATCACACATTCTCCATCAATCTACTATTTTAAAATACATTCTTCCAAAATAATATCCATCAAACACGCCTATATTAATTAACAAGCATACTGAAATTCCATTATATAAGATGAATGTTAAGGGCAGGTTTGGGTCGAATTAAAATCTGATTTTAATCTAAGTTAAAGTCAGACAACTCAATATCAATCACATCTTTCATGTGTCCAACATCTTTTCAACCACACATTTTAAAAACTGTTATCACAATCCACAAAAAATCTGATTTTAATCAACACCAAACATCATCTAAATAACATATTAAAAAAACTGAACCAAAGGGAAAAATCATTGGATAAGGTTTTTAAATTTCTTATTTGGTACGTTAAATTAAAAAAGAAAAAAAAAACATAACAATAAAGAAAATAACAATATGAGTTTTCTAGAATGTGGTTTGCAATTCTCCTCATGACCACATTTGTGATTGCACATTACATCAAGATAATCAATAATTTTTCATGACAAACCATTTCTTCCAATATTCAAAAGAAACAAAAAAATGGCGAATCAAAAGTGTTTTTTAATTATAAAAAATAAGAAAATAATTCTTGAAAGCAAAATCAATTCTCTAACAAGGAATGTGGTTTAACGAGGAATGTCTGATGGCTGATGAGTTTAAAACCTTACGTTGACTAACACTTTCTTTTTATATGTAATGTATTCCATTATTTCGGAAGATGGCTGATGAGTTTTTTCAAAATGGAAAGACGTTTAAAATAAGCTTGCTTATTGAGACCTAATTATGTCCTCCTCGTAAGCAAGGGTTCCTATTTTGTTTACACCACTTTAAAAACAATTATGATACTTGTACAATGGCGGTTTACAAAAAGTGCGTTGACAAAATGATGTGGTAAGATTTAGATCATTGATTTCTAAAACTATTTTTTAAATAATTGGTCAAAATGTTGCTCACACGTATTTACACTGGGAGCACCAGAGAAATGGTTCCTTCTTAACACACCATTATCAATCAACAAATAATCAAAGGTTCTTTCAATCATGTGAGTTGTTTATCTATTATTGACGTGTACAATTTTTGTACGAACCGACCACCCACGACCTCATGCTCAAGATCACAATAACCTCAAGTACTCTCCTAGTGATATTCCTAATTTTGGTATCCCTGAGGATCACCCCTGATGAGTGAGCTCGGGGTATTCTCACCTCCGTGTCGTCGATCGTCGAGGTTGAGGCTCTTCGGGGTAGTGTGTATAATCCCGATGAGGTGATTCGGTCCATTAACGAAACCATTAAGGCCATTAATCTAATAGGACTCTACCACTAGAATTTTATGCTTATTCAAACACTATCTCACAACTTCAATCAAACTACAACTTTTAGGCATGGAAAGACTCCAAGCACCTCACAACTCTTTAATCAGATAAGGATGCTCAATTGACTTATCCTACTAAGAGGGCACTACTTAATCCTATTAGAGGTGTACTACTTACCTCTCTAAATACAAGGCCTTGGATTATTATTCAAAGATGCTTTTACATTCAATGTATAGCCTTATGATTATATTTCTCCCCTCGCTAACTTAAGCGTCGGAGGGGTGACGAGATCACACCTCGTTGCCTTTGTTTCAATTCCTGAAAATTCTGTTCATGCTCATTCTCGGTCGTCAAGCTCGGGTATCCTCCGATGCAGATCATGGCACATTTGTTTCAGGTTTTGGAGATCATGTTCGTAGTCATTCCTTGTCGTCAAGCTCAGGTATTCATATGTGTAAATTTTTAGTAACATCATTAGCGTCGTCTGTGAGAAACACTACCAAAAGCTATGGTCAACACACCCTCAGAACCTTCTCCAGCAAGCTTATCCGCTGACGGTGTTTGAAGATCTTTGTCAACAAGTTATTTTGTTGACTCAGTTGTTAAGTCAATAAATTCTATGGCCGGTGTTCGAGCTCAAGCTCATTGTCCCGTTCCTGATATTGGTAGCGCGGAGTCCTCGGGTCAACCATGGCCATCTCTCACGACTTTAGGTTTAGGGTCTGTCGTCATAACATCAAACGAGATTTGCAGAATCATTCAAGATGGAACTGAACAATTAGTGTTCGACGAGTTTAACGCTTAAACACTCCATTCACTTTCAAAATTTTGTCATACCCGCTGCCAACATATTCAAATACACTCAAAGTCTTGCCCACGAGAAATCTCCATAAGCCTTGCTCTGCACAAATACCTCTAAGTCTTGCATCGTGCAAGCACCTCTAAGCATTGTCCTGCACAAGCACGTAAAGCCTTACGCCATGCAAGTACATTAAGCCTTATCTCGTGCAAGCACTTCTAAACCTTGTCGCGCGTAAGCACCATAAGTCTTACCCCACACAAGTACTTCTAAGCCTTGCCCCAAGCAAACACCTCTAAGCCTAACCACTCGCAAATACCATAAGCCTTGGCTCGAGCAAGCATCTCTAAGTCTTACCTCGAGGAAGTACCTCTAACTTTTGCCCCACTCTCAAGTACCATAAGCCTTGCAAGCATCTCTAAACCTTACCGGCGCAAGCACCTCATGCCTTGCCCCGAGCAAGCACCTCTAATCCTTGTCCCCCTCAAGCACCGTAAGCCTTGCCCTAAGCAAACACATAAAGCCTTTCTACGAGCAAGCACTTCATGCCTTGCCCCGAGTAAGCACCTATAAGTTTTGCCCTGTAATAGAACTTTTAGCCCCAAGGCAATCACTATAAACTTTGTCCCGTACAGGCACCTCTAAGCATTACCTCATTCAATCAACTCTAATCCTTATCCCACGCGAGCATCATAACCCTTACCCTGAACAACCATCACAAGACTTGCGCCGTACAATTACCTAAATCTTGTCCCGTGCAAACATCCTTATAAATACTTAGTACATTCGTGTAAAATTAGTCCTAAAAAATCATTAAATAAAATGACCGACCTTATAACCCCAAAGGCTATAAAGTATCGTACGTCAAGGTTTTTAACAACGTTGAGGTCAAACCCCTTTCTTTTAAAGTTTTTAACAAAGTTGGGTTCCAACTCCTTCCTTTTGAAATTTTTAACAAGGTCGGGATGCAACCCCCTTACTTTCACATTTTTAATAAGGTCGGGGTTGAGTAATTTCTTTTCAATTTTTTTAATAAGGTCGAGGTGCAACCCCCTTTTTTTCAAGTTTTTAACAAGGTCGAGGTTGACCTCTTTCTTTTAAAATATTTTACAAGGTTGGGGTCTAGCTCCTTTCTTTCAAATAAAAATTAACAATGTCGGGGTGCAACCCCTTTCCTTTCAAAATTTTAATAAGATCGAGCTCCTTCCTTTCAATTTTTTTAAAAACGTCAGATGCAACCCCCTTTTTTTAAAAAATTTTAACACATTTGGGATCCAGCTCCTACCTTTCAAAAGTTTTAACAAGGTCGAAATGCAACCCTCTTCCTTTCAAATTTTTAATAAAGTCGAGGTCGAGCTCCTTGCTTTCAAATATTTTATCAAGGTCGAGGTACAACCCCCTTCTTTTCAAATTTTCAACAAGATCGGGGTCAAGCTGCTTCCGTTCAAAACTTTTAACAAGGCCGAGATCGAGCCTCTCTCTTTCAAAATTTTAAACGAGGTCGAAATGTGTCACGCATTTTATGCAACGTAAATTATATGGGAAGTATACGTTATCAAGTTTTATAATATAGTATTGAAGTAAGAGTGTCAAACCCACATGGATTGATATTTGATTTTATACTAAGTACTATAATGATTTTTAACTTTTCATTTATCTAGAGAAACAAATTTTAAAATCAATATCATTAACTAATTTAACGATGATTTTAGTAACGAATTCAGAGAATGCAATGTAAACGAATGACTCAATATTAGAAAGGCATATGATTCAATTACGTATAACTATTCTAATCAATTTTCTCATGTTTAAAAGTAAGAACTCTAATGTATTTATCTCTCCTCTCTCGAGTGCCGGCTAGAAATTAATCATAGAATTCAATTTCAATATCTTNGCAATGTAAACGAATGACTCAATATTAGAAAGGCATATGATTCAATTACGTATAACTATTCTAATCAATTTTCTCATGTTTAAAAGTAAGAACTCTAATGTATTTATCTCTCCTCTCTCGAGTGCCGGCTAGAAATTAATCATAGAATTCAATTTCAATATCTTCATTCCGAATTAAAATCATAGATTTTATCAAGTTCATAATTCTT
>CAIGRO010262835.1:0-10950 GCA_903798355.1 Fraxinus baroniana
ATTTCTGTTAACGCACTTTGTCAATTGTTTACTTTAAAACTTTGAGATTTGAGTTTTAAGATTTTTATTCTATTTTATATAGATGAATTGAGTTGCCAACGCTCTTTACTATTTCGAATGTGATTGAGTTAAAATTAGGTTATTTTCGCAAAAATTTATTGTCAAAAATTAGGGCTAAGATGATGACGTGGCAATCCGGGTTAACAGAACTCGGGGCGCTACATGTATGCCCTGTGAAATATGTATGTATGAATAAATATTATTTAAAAAAAAAATGCAAAACTCTCTCTCACTCACAGACCTATTGAGACGTCCAAATTCCAAAATACAAAGCTTCAGCAACCTCTTTATTCCATCTCAATCAGCCCATTAGCAAGAATGAAAATTTCATCACTCATTTCACGTTTCGTAAGACATTTATTTTATTAATACAAGGAGCAGTCATGTTTTAATTTTTTTAGACCCGTTAAAATGCTAAATTTATTTTCGAGTAATACCAAATTTTTTCATGAAATATTATTAGAAAGAAGAATTTATTCATTTATGTATTTCATCGCAAAATTTATTTCATAATAAATGAGATTTTTTTAATTATGAATTAATTTATTTTCCTAACTCACATTCTTCAAGAGGAATGTCATTCTCTGGTTTGGATAGTCGGTGGAATCTAGCAAAATGGGGTACTCTCTTCTCTCTTTTTCCAAAGTCACGTGTGAGGGTAAAATTGGAAGGTCAATGACTTTTATGTGTTTTTTATTTTTATTTTTTTAACTTGATCAAATGCTACTGTAGAAAGATGGCTCGGTCAACCGACCATCTTCCACTATTTCCTCCCATTTCACTTGAATGTCCCAAATTTGTTGACTTCAAGTTTTGAGTGAAATTGCCAAAATAATTAGATTTGAATTTCACGCTAAATCTTTTGTTTTATGTCAATTTTACGAAATAGTATTGGTAATATCTTGAATTTTAAAATAATAAAAATACAAAGCTTCAGCAACCTCTTTATTTCATCTCAATCAACCCATTAGCAAGAATGAAAATTTCATCACTCATTTCACGTTTCGTAAGACATTTATTTTATTAATACAAGGAGCAGTCATGTTTTAATTTTTTTAGACCCTTTAAAATGCTAAATTTATTTTCGAGTAATACCAAATTTTTTCATGAAATATTATTAGAAAGAAGAATTTATTCATTTATGTATTTCATCACAAAATTTATTTCATAATAAATGAGATTTTTTTATTAATACTTAATTAAATAAAAGGATTTTAGAAAATTTAGAAATGGACAGAAAATTGGGGTTAAATAATTTTTAAAATGATTCCTAAAGGTACTATGAAACTAATGAATTGTTTGTCATTGCTTGCATGTGAATTTTTGTTCTTTTATGTTAGTTTTATATACAGTGAATGTATATCAAGGTTTGGGTATGAGTTATTTTTTCCATTTTTGAACGGAAAAAAGGTTGTGAATTGGAGAACAGAATATACATTGTCATGAAACATTTTTGACATTTAACAACTGTAATCATTAAAGCCAAAATATACATTTTTATTATTGGGATTATTTATTTGTGATTGTTTTGAACAATGTTTCCTAGATAGGAGAATTTCTGGCTTCGAGCCTGAACTCGAAACTCGAGCTAGAGTATGACCTAGAGTCGAAGCTTGATAATGAGCCCGAGTTGGAGCCGAAGTACAGGACCATAGCTAGAGCCAGAGCCAGAGTTCAAGCCTAAACTTGAGCTTGAGCCAGATGTTGATCCGGGATCTGAGCTTGAATCATGTGTGTCTTCGACGATAAAGTCCCATTGTCTAAGTTTTGTAGGATTCAAGGTATTTGGACAAAGATGAAGACTAGCGAATTAGAAAATAGTTTATTTCTTTTGTTTTATTTTAAATAAATGATTTCCTTCCCTTCACAAAAGAGAATGTAATCAGTAGGTTCTACTTTCATTCCTCTAGGATTTGTTTCTTTTGGTCAGTTTTTATCAAGTCTCAAAAGATTTAAAATTTTAATGAAATTCAGTTTTTCCTTTGAATTTATTGAGCTTTCTTGATGATTATTTCTAAAATTAAATTTATTTTGTTGATTTAAAGAAAATGGTACGTCAACTATAACATAAGCCTTTATGTTCAATATTTGTTGAAGTTGTGCAAGATCTTGGTAGGCATCAAGTACAAGTGTCTCAAAATGCATAGACTAACTCCAACATCGCGAGTTCAGTCATGGAACAGTTTTGTCGTTATAGGCAGAGCCTTTGATGACGGGGTTGAACCACTAGTAGGAAGAATGGATTAGAGGAATGAAACAAATCTTCAAACACATCTCTCACACTGTGCCCAAAATATCTTATGTTATGCGTTCATGTTGGTTGATATAGTAGGCCGTTGTAGGAGTCTACTTCGTGCGCTAGGGCTGAGGCACCACAAGGTAACCTTACTTGGGCGCATATCAAAGAAGTGATGGAAAATTATTTTGCACAAGCCTTGAGAGAACAAAAAGAGGCTTTTTGTAACTTAAGTAGGGGAAGATGGTATTGGTAGAGTATGAGAAGAAGTTCGAAAAATTCACTAGGTACACAACACATCTCGTGGATATATAGCAAAATAATGCTAGAATGTTCGAACTAGAATTGTATCCAAAAATTGAAGAAATCATGGCGTCCCATTTAGATGGGTTAGCAAATCATTGAGATTCCATAAAAGTGGAAATGGAGTGAGCCTAGAGGTGACAATAGGCCGAAAGAGACAGATTAGTCCTATTACCGACGAGCTTGCTTCGTCTCTCAATGGCCAAGATCAGCTTGGCCCTTGGGCTCGTAGCTCGTGGGTCGAGCCAAGTTGGCCTATGAAGCGTGATGCCAAATGCATCGTCAATTTGTTTGGCATCACGCTTCATTGATGATACCTGGAACTTTAGGTGGATTCTTTATTTTCAGATACTTGATTTTAAAAGATAAATGTATACGTGACAAGTTGTTTGTGTATAATTATAATTTCGCCTACTCGAAAATAAGTAGCTAATTCCAAGCTCAGAGAAAAGGCGGAGGGTTTCAAAAAAAAAAGTCGTCAATTTGTTTGGCATCACGCTTCGTTGACAATACCTGTAATTTGAGGAAATGAACTCTTTATTTTCGGATGCTTGATTTAAAATATAAAATCGGCTATCTTTGTTTTCATTAAATTGAATGTAGATAATTGATTTGAGACTTAAATAATTAAATTGTGTGAATGTGAAATATACAAGGATGTAGAAGTAGATTTGAAATGTATAAACTATAAAGATGTAACATTCTAATTGAGTCAATAATTTTAGTCCTGCAAGACTTTTTCTTATGAGGTATGTGCTCACCCACTTCCTTATCCATGAAATCAACTTGATTGCATCAAGAATGAAGCAGGTGAACCCATACCTCGTAAGAAAAAACTCGCAAAATAAAAAATCTTGACTCAATCAATATGTTTGGCAATTGAGATTTGAAATTTTGAAATTAGATTCTTAATTGTTTTTTAAAAACGCATCCATTTATATGGGCTTAGGACCAACTACTTAATTTTTGGTAAGTTGAGTTACAATTGCATACGAACAAATTGTTACATGTACAATTTTTTAAAATACAAGCACCGGAAAAGAAAAAATTCTCAAATTTTAGNGAAAAGAAAAAATTCTCAAATTTTAGGTATCGTTAATGATGCGAGCTATGAGCCATACAGAGGTAAAGAAAACAAAAAATAGAGGGCTAACTTTGGAAGGTGGTCATGATTGAACAATCCAAATAATGTTATTTTTCGTGTCCTAAATGAAACAAGGCCCATAGAAGCGAGTGTCTACAAAAAGGTGTGCAATTGATGCGGCAAGTAGGGCATATCACTACCAATTGCAAAGAACTCCACCAAGGAGGGACAATGAGCAGAACAAAAAGTAACAGTCAGAGTCTTCGCCTCAACCCAACAGGAGGCAACGGAAAATCAAAACGTGATGTCAAGTATTATATCAATATATGAATTATCTGCTTATGTATTGATAGACTTTGAAATTGATCATTCTTTTTTCTCTATTCATTTTATTGCTAAATCTCTTGCTGCTTGCGAAGAAGCTGTTAGTGTTCTTGAAGTTACTATCCTATTAGGTAAAACACTTAACACTAATCAAGCAACTAGGGCGGTAAAGATAGAAATGGATGAAAAAGAATTTAGAGCCGATTTGAACCTCTTAAAGATGATTTATTTCGATCCAGTTTTAGAAATGGATTGGTTGTGCAATTAAGCAACAATTTGATGCTTTAAAAACGAAGTTGTTTTCAAAAAAAATTGGGGAAGAAGAGTTTCGTTTTTTTTTTTCCCATTCTCAAGTTAGTTTTACAGGTAGAAAGGGATTTTGGTGCGTCCACAGTTAGTAGTCTGCAGATAGTATGAGACTTATCGATGTATTCTCTAATGACCTATCCACGACACCACCAAATAGGCAAGTAGAGTTTAGAATGACCTTCTTGCTTGTATGGCACCAGTGACTAAAGTTCCATATAGAATGGAATCAAAAGAACTCCTAAGTGCTAAAATCACAATTAAATTGTTAGATAAATGGTATATCCAACTAAATGTGTCTCCTCGAAATGCACCAGTATTGTTTGTGAAAAAGAAAGATGGGGCCAATGACGATGTTCATTGATTATAGGGAGCAAAATCGATTGACTATAAAAAGTAGATACTCCATTTCCTAGATTAAGGATTTGTTCAAAAGGAGCAAAACATTTTCAAAATCGTCTTGGAGTAAATAATATATAATCAATTAAGAATGAAGGTAAACGACATTCCAAAGACAACATTTAAAACTTATTATGTCGACTACGAGTTTACTGTTGATGAGAATCATAGAGGGCAAGCTAGCATTGATCCTTTGTATGTTCTAGATGAACCGATTACAAGATCAAGAGTAAATAAGATCAAAGAAGCCATATGATGACTTATCCAAGCAATGTGGGCTGAGTGTTTAACTACAACAAGCAAGACACCAAACTTCAAGATGGGCATGGAGGAAGAACTAATCTTAGTACACTCAATTCAAGCTAAGTTGGAAGAAGTGGAGCTAGGAACGAAGCCGGTACAGGGTGCATGCAATTCAAGCTAAGTTGGAAAAAGCAAGGCCAGGAACGATGCCGGCACACGTGCAGTCACAATAGGGCGTGAGCACGTGGGAAGCAAAAAATTTAACTGAGGTCAAATCAAGTGAACGGTGCACACGCACCACCATACATGGTGTGCGCACAGTATAAAACTCGAAGGCGATTTATTTTGTCCTTTTCCATTTAAAACTCTATTTGTTTGATGTTTTCTTAATGTTTTACGAATTATTTAGAATTTCTTTGTTATTGTATATAATATGAGGAATTATTTACTGTACAAGAACAAGAAGACATTATTTGAGAGATTAATATATGAAGTGAGATTATTCGCTTTCATATCTTGTTCTTAATTGAAATATCCCGAACTTATCAAAGATTTTCAATCTTTGTGGCATTCAACCTTTCCAACCTTGGTTCTTGATTCAAAAAATCACTGGACCAAGATTATAATTATAATTTTAGCTTTCTTAGGGTTCCATCCTTATGCTTTAGTGTACATCATGCAATGGTGTTCATAACAGTTGATATTAGAGATTTGGCTCTAAAATCAAGTTTTTGTTCTCTATCCTTATTTTGTTTTCCAGTTGTAATTATTCTTATGTTTTTTTCATTGAGTCTTCATCCCATTCTTTAAGTCAATCACATCAAAACAATCATACCAAGAACATTCAAGAATTGTTTAGTGTATTAACCCTAGTGCACCAACATAATCTTTTTTTCGATTTCTTTCATTGTGTTTGATATTTCTGTTAAGTTTGTGTAAAAAAATCTAAATAAGACAAGCGAAGAATATTCAAAAGAAAAGCAAAGAAAGTTTCAAGAAAAAGCCATGCAACAACAATTTGTGAGGGTAAATGTAGCATTTGGAGAAATTAGGGATGATGGATATGCAGGATATGGTGATTGAAAACTTACAAAGGGGACAACCAAAAAAATTCCTAATGTTCGAAGACAATATAGATGTTGATACGGTAATTATTTCTATACCCTGACCATTGTTGTCCCGAATGTACTGCTTTAGCATAATTCATTCGATGAGTGCTTGGGCACGGAGGATCCTTGGGGTATGATGTATATACCTCAAGCTATGATATCACACATTCATGTTTTTTCATGAACTTTCTCGGGATTTGTAGACCATCCAAAGATGTGATATCCTCGACCCTTTCCCTTGATCAAACTTGAGACTTTTTTTACTTAATCTAAAAGGATTCTACTTTCCTAGGATCCTTACTCTATCCAAACATCTTAACCCTAATACTCCTATACCTAAGAGGACTCTATCTGATCAATATTGTTGTTAACTATGAATGGCCGTACAATTATAGTACAATTCCAACACCCATCTTAGGTAGGACTCCTAAGCATAAGGATATTCACCTAACTTAGTCCTACTAGGGGTACACTACCTACCTCTATAAATATAGAACTGCAATTCATTTACATAATTTTCAATTTACAGCTTCACGCATAAATCTTCTCTCTAACTTAAGTATCGGAGGGATGACGGGAACATACATTAACTCTGTTGTTCCATGTACTGGAGATTTTGTTCATGCTTATTCTCAATCATCAAGCTCGAAAAATCAACATGTATAATTTTTTGGTAGCATCATTGACACCGTCTTTGGAAAATGCTACTAAAAGTCATGATTAATACACGTTCAGGTCTTTCTCCAGCAGACTCATCCACTCCATACCCACCTTCCATTGTGGATCCCCCAATTCCTCAAGAAGATCATCAAAAATACCAATGCCCCAACCAAGAATTATTACCGCTAGAGCATTCGAAGAGCTTTGTCATACTAACTTAATTGACATGTCAAAAAAATCCTCATCTGACACCAGAACAGGTACTACCGAGGATTTTATGGTCGATACTCCAGTTTGGGTTCTTAATCATGCCCACGACAACGGTGGAACTAGGACCTCGAGTGTACCTCTTATGGTCTCGATCTTAAGACCGGTAACTATGGACTTAGGAAAACTCGCCAAGATCATACAAGATGGGATTACAACTAGTCTATTAGATTTTCCACATTGGAACCCAATCTTATAGCCTCATTCTCGGACCAGACCAATAAATTCTTTTCTTTTTTTTGTGAGTAGCAAACGCATAAGAAAGATCACCGACTCCCTCATCCAGCTTTGCCAAGGACCAAATGAGTCCTTGTGCAACTATATGACAATGTTTAATAAAGAAAGGCTACAGATATCCAACCTTCGCATTACAACAATTGTCTCTACCCTAACATATACAATAAGGTGTGAAGCTTTCAAGATGTCTCTATCTAAGACCCGTCGAAATTAGTAACTTAGCTTTTTACCCGAGGATAAAAATACATTAAAATGGAGGAAACAATGTATCCAAGGAAGACTGGCTCGACATCTGAGAAGCCCGAGCATAAGAGGCCACATGAGTTAAATTCCAACAAGACCATGCTCAGTGTAATCAGAAACAGAAAATACCACCCACGTTATTTACATGTCTGAATGACTTTAGGTCCAACATACTAATGAAGATCAAGGACATGAAAGAGCATAAATGGAAACCATGGATAAGAGAAAGTATTGTTGTAACTACCACCGTAATCATGGGTATACCATGGAGGATTGCATAATAGTGCAGGGGGAGATTGAGGCACTGATGAAAAGGGGTTTCCTAAAGGTATATATCGGGCATAACAAATTTCCCATGAAGGATCATAACAAAGGAAAGACCATAGAAGCTAGGGAAAATAACTAACCTAAGTAATATCAATCTTATCATCGGGAAAATAGCTTCGGGAGGAGATTCAAACAGTGGGCGTAAGTAATATGCCCGACGATACACTTCAACCTTAGAAGCACTTGACAACATGGAAGTTATTACCTTTAGATCAAAAGACTTGGAAGGCATATCATCTTCTCATGATGATGCCTTAGTTATATCAGCAATCAACACGAACTTTGAAGTAAGAAGAATCTTGGTTCACAACGGAAGTGCAGCCAATGTACTGTCTCATGAGGCCTTCGCGAAAATTGGTCTTTAGGCTGAACAACTCAAAGCGGTGAAGACCCCTCTTCATGGATTTTGAGTGATCATCCCTAAAAGTATGGTCGATTTTCTCCTAGGCAGACCAGAAACAAGTAACACATATAACTACCTTTCAGTGGTGCAAACCCCGATGCTTATAATATTGTCCTTGGGAGCCCACTTCTCAACATGATCAAAGGTATTTATCCACCTTTTACATTGCTATAAAATTTCCTACAAGTAATGGTATTGGGATTGTATACGGAGATCCGACAGTGGTGAGACAGTGTTATGTCACAAGCGTTCTAGAAATAAGTACTGACATCATGCAACTTATGGCTTCGAAGCTCGAGCGTGAGCATATGGTGAGACTTGCTCCAGTGGAAGAATTAATAGAGGTCGAGCTTGAGCTTGGCAAAAAAATCCATTGGCCGGGTTATTGATGTTGTACTCATGGCCGAACTTTTTAGTCGCCTTTCACGCAACGTTGATGTATTTGCATGGAGGGTTGAAGACATGCTAAAGATCAACCTTAAGGTCATAGTATACAAGCTCAATATTAATTCGGATGCAAGACTGGTCAAGCAAAGGAAAAGGCAGTTTGCACCCGAAAGAAGAGATGTCATACATGAGAATGTTGTTAAGCTCATTCACGCACAATTCATTCGGGAGGTCCAGTATCTAGATTGTCACGCCAAAGTAGTTCTTTTCAAGAAAGCCAGTGGTAAATGGTGAGTTTTCATAGTCTTCATCAACCTAAACAAATGTTTAAATTTCTATCAATCCTATATTCATTTCTCTTTCACTTAACCATATTGTGAGATAAGTTTGGGGGTGATCGAGCCAGTGAAAGATATTATCTAGAAGTTTGTTGACTCCATTACGTTGAAATATTTGTGTGGAGTGTTTTTTGCCAAATATAAGTTAGGTAATGACCATATGCTAGGGATCTAAGCTCCATTGGTTTTGTTGTGCTTAAAAGAATGATATTTCATTTGTTGAATCTTAAGCCTCAGTTTGTAACCTTTTTTACTCGAGTTATTAAGTCTGTTGGGGTCTTTTAACGGTACCCTTTGGCCTAAACAATCGGGGAGTTATCGACTTAAACAAAACATCACTACAAAAGTTTAAGAGAGTGAGGTAAAACACATATTTTATGAAAAAGAAAAATAAATTATTGTTCAATTTTATTTGATATTTGGGCTTAGATAGGTAGTGTTTTTGAATTACTTAGTATAAGTTTTAATGTTGAAGCACTCATTAGTGGAGAATTATCACATGACTAGATGTTGAATTGCCGATTAGGCCCAATCGAACAAGACCAGGAATATAAAATGAGTAATTTGAAGCAACCTTTAGATTTACACCCAGGGAAAGAAAACGAATATCTATTTTAGTGTCTGGATTTCACAAGTGGAAAAAGAAATATTTGACCACAAAGGATCAAGTTGGAGACAATTTGAATTTTTTTCCGTCTTGACAACTTTTTTCTAATTTAGATGTTGATTGAAAGTAAATTTGTGCACACACACCCCGGTTGAATATTGGATAAGCTTAAAGTATTTTTGCTCGCATTATTTGGAGCATGCTTGTAATTGATTATACAATTTTACACTCTTGGATATTTTTGGTTAGCTATCTAATGTGTTGATTATTATCATGTGTTGTTTGATTGTGTTTTAGATAATCTTGTTCCGGACGAGCAAGAGCTTAAATCTAGGGGGTATTTGATTAGTGTGTTTTTGCACATTTATTAGATAATTTAACAAGTTAATTATTGATTAAATTGATCGAATTTCTATTCACAATTATGTAATTATGACTTTTGTAGGTTAAAACCCCAAAACAAAAGAGAGCAAGGCAAAATGAGGAAAAATTGATTGTAAGAGTCAAAATTTGCGATGTTGGGACCAAAATGTAAAAGTACAGAAAATTGAAGAATCGTGGATGCAATTTATTGAGGTCATAATCGAAAGAAAATTCAAAATCAAAGACAAAATTGTATAAGACTATAGGGACCTGGTGCGCAAATATGCTCGAGGGAAATGAGAAGAAAAGAAAATGATCCAACCTAGGACTACTTTAATTGTTTTTTTTCATAAGTCGGGGGCTCTGGCTGCAATTTTTTGGGTAGGTTTTAAAACATGAAAATCAGCGGTAGTTGAGGATACTTCATTCATTTTTTTTCTTTTACTTTTCTTCTTCATTTTCTTTTCTTTTTTTCTTTTTTCATTTTCTTGGTTTCTGCCAGAAACCTAGTTTTTCCCCTTTTTTTTTAACATTTTTTTTTATTTATTTTTTGTTATATAATTGGAGCTAACATTCTTCATTTTTATTTCTTCGGGGATTCAACTTTTGGAACAAGTCAAAGATTTTGAGGTTCGAGATTTTTTTTGATATAAAGCAAGAATTTTGTACTATAATTATTTTACGGGTTCAGAAAATATTTCCTTACGAACATACTCAAAATCGCTAGCTTTTTCATGCACGTTGAAGACCAATGAATGCTACATTTCGTCATCTAAGACACTTTGTGTTTGGGACCAAAGACTGGCTTTTCAACCGTCCAAGACACTCCTTCGACTGTTTAAGGCACTTTGTGTTTGAGACCGAGTGAGAACCGTGACTTTATTCTTAATTCGATTCCAAACAGGGTCATAGCAAAAGGGTTAAATCCTTTGCATATCATTCCTGAAGAGATTTCTTGAAATAGGGAATTGGACCTTCGAAGGTTGGTAACCGAGTGACGTTTTCATTTCGTCGATTCGACGACTAAAAGGTTTGGCATACACCAATGAAGATT
>CAIGRO010262846.1:0-11563 GCA_903798355.1 Fraxinus baroniana
TTTTGGATTTATTATTAGGGGAAATTGCATCATTGGTTCTTACCTTATCCTTTTAATCCTCAACTTTTCAAAGGAGCAATTTATTTTAACTATTATTTTAGGCACCCCTTGTAAGCTATTTGACCAATCGCCTATTAATTATAATTAATTGGGTCCAATCCATTGTAAATATAATTTGATTTCCAAGTTTCAAAGTTTTTTAGTTTTTTAATTAGTGGATTGAGTTGGATGGTTTTTGTCGGGTTGGATGGGTTAACCCACAACCCGACCAACTTAACATTGTCACCCAACCCAATCCAAGAAAAAAATGGAAAAAATCGAGCCAACCTGGGCGGGTTGATCGGGTTGGGCGGGTTTTTGCCCACCCCTAATTATGGTTTCTCAAAAATAAAAAATAAAAAAAATAAGATAGAGTAAAAAGATTAATTTGCCTATTGTATTTTTAAATAAATAAAAATATACAATACGATTAAATATTTCACTCTTATTTTAAAGCACATTAGAGCTTGTTTGGTATGGTTTAAAATTGAATTAAAATTGAAAATATAGTCGTTATTGGGTCCCACTCATCTAATAAAAGTCAACAATAACGACTAATTTTTTAATTTTAATCTCTATCGAACAACCCTAACAATATTTTTGGATGAAAATATGATTTAAGTACAATATTTTTCTGATTAGTGAAATGTTAAAAATAAGAATGTGATGAAAAAAAATTAAGTTAATGATATACGTTTAATAATGAATAGGCGTTAATGATCTTTAATGCAATTAAAACGTGGAGTGAATACCACCCTAAATTTAATTCTTCGATGTTTCATACTTGAATTGATTCAATTGAAATTATGACTTGAAGAATTTTGATACATAATTAATGTTCTACCTTCAAATGCGGAGATATGGATCAGGCACACAATTTTCAAAAGATCACAAAGGCTGAGCAATTAATTGAGGCCTAAACTAAAGGTCAAAACCGACTTGCCAATAATTGCAGGAAAATTCGAGGATTTGTGCAGGAGCGTATACCTACATTACAGATGAGTAGGTGGCAATTTCTTAACGATAGCAAAACAGAAAAATAGATGGAAAGAAAATATTTTACAGGAAATTGATTTGTTTAGAAATTATTTTTCTGAAAATTGTAATTAATTGTGTTTGATTGGTATACTTTACACCTGAAAAATGTTGAAAGTTTGGTGTCCGTTTGATTTTTTTTTTTTAATGAAAATTGTTCATTGAAGTGATAACTTTTTCTACCATTGGGTCTAGAATTTGTTCCAATTGTCAAAAAAATAATAATAATAATTTGAAAAAAAATTACCATACCGAATACAATTCATGACTTTGTTTTGAATGAAAATTGTCAATAAAAGTAAAATTTTTTTACCATTATACTTAAGACTTTTTTCTAATTGTAAAAAAAAAAAAAAAAAAATACTGGAAAACCAATTCCTACCAAAATGGTGGGAAACAAAATCAAAGAAATTGTAAGCAGGTAAAGCAAGAAAATCAATTCTAGGGAAAACGTTGCCTATCAAACAAGGCAAAAGATGGAAAGTGAAAAATGAATTCTATTTTTCATGGAAAATCTATGATATCAAACAGCCTTAGATTATTTGTGTGTTTTTTCGAAGATAAAGTGAGAGGTTGCCGAGTGTAAAATTTGTAATTCAGAGATTTACATGTAGCAAGTTTGTGATTGATTTCTACTAAGTATAAGTCGCCGAGTTTGACATCTTTAAGCTTCACATTGAGATTAATCTATATATATATATATATATATAAACTAAAAGCATGTATTTTACATATAAAGCTATTTATTATTTTAAACATTGAAGTCAGTATATTTAGATAATTAAACTGACATTTGTAGACAAAGTGATCAGATCTGCAAGCAAATTAATATTGGGTGAGTTGATTGCATTAAATTGAAAAGGAGTGTCTAAATCTATAAGCAAATCAACGTTAAATGATCTGATTGCACTAAATTGAAAGCAAGTGACCTAGATCCACCTGTACTCAAAGTTGAATAATGCACAATTCATTATGACCCTAATTCAATTATTGTATCATCATTTATGTCCATTGAAAGCCTGAATTTAAAGCAATAAATTAGCCCCATTTGATGGTCATTCAAACAAAACTCTTTTTCTTTTTCTTTTTTTTTTAAATTTATTTTCAATTATACATTCTTATAATAAAATATTTTATATGTAAATTCAAACGTTTTCTTACTTTTTAACGACTTATTCTCAAAAAAATTAAAATTAAAAATTAAAATACTATTCCAAAACTCATTTTATGATAGTCAAGCGGGGCTATGCTTTATTACTCTATTTATGGTTGGCCAAAAGTTGTAATAGTAAAATTACTTTATTTGTAGCATTTACAAGCAATGATTGTGTTACATGTATACAACTTATAGTTTTATTTATCAATAGATGATATAGCGAAATTTGATTGAGTTAAAATCGCATCAACCAAATAAAAAATAAAAATTTCCCCACTTTTGTTTTAACATCTTATCAATCTTTAAAAAATATATGTAAATGATAATGTACAACAATCATATTTAAGTGGCCAAAGTCATATATGTCTCGGAACAAGTCTACAGTCACTCTATTAATTTTTCAAAATTATTTGGAGTGGAATAATGGGAAATTACGTTAAGTGAGTGTTTGATTAACTTTATTTTTCATGGAAAATGTCACTTTTTCACCAAAATTCCTAACTTTGGGGTGTTTGATTGATTTTTTTTTTTATATAAAAAATATTTTCCAAAAGTTAATCATGTGATCATATTTTTCTAAAAAATAAGAAAAAATTTTCTTTAAAGAGGAGTAATTTTTTTATTTTTCTGGCAATTTTACTCATTCACTCTCATCTACCCACCAATAAAAAATGGAAAAATATAACATTTTTTAGGTTGAAAATTAAACTACACAAATACATTTAATTAAATTGTTTAGAACTTTTTTTTTCTTTCTATGCAAGTTTCATGCTTGCAATCAAACACGCTCTTGAGTTCGTTTGGCAGGACATTTGTACTTTTTAAAAACAAATTCATGAGAAAATGTACTTTTGAAAGTTAGGCCCCGTTTGGTACGGATTAAAATCCAATTAAAATTGAAAATATGGCAGTTATTGAACCCCACTCATTTAATAAAAGTCAACAATAACGGCTAGTTTTTCAATTTTAATCCGATTTTAATACCTATCAAACGGGTTTTTAATTTATAACCGAACTTAACTGCAATAACTTCTAAATAACGTCACACTAAGCCATGTTCCTATGAAAAGATTTCCTAATTACAAAAAAAATACTTTTATAAAATTAGTCAAACAGATCTAAATGTAGCTTTTGGGTATAAAAAAACTTACTTTTAACTTTTTGAAACTCATGTCAAACAGGTCTTAAAGAACAATGACGACTAGGAAACATAATAACTATTAAAAAAAATCAAAATTCAATGACCATTGAAGACGTGATTTTTTTTATTTGCAAGGTACGAGGACTTAGTACAAAAGATGAAGGATGATATTCGAATATAAAAAAATTCAAATAAAATTTACGAACTAGAGTAAAAGTTGAGGGACCAAACATACAGATCTCTCGTGGGTCGGGGTTGGGTGGGTTAGGTGGGTGACTGTGGATTCAGACTCAGATTTTCTGCTTAAGCAAATATAAAAACAAAAAACTTGGCGTCATAATCGCACAAAAATCCAAAGAGACGACATCAATTTGATTCTTTCGATTCAATTAGCCCACAAAAATGGCCATCTCGTTAATTTCACCACATTTGTGTATTTCGATTCTCCAGTCTCCATAGCCACTCTGCAGTTTGTCGTTCCTCAATGCTACAGTAATACAAAAAATATACAGATACACGTATATACATTTTTTGAGCAGTAGTGTTGTGGGGATTGGGAATGGCTTCATCGCTTGTTTGTTCATGGTTAACGGCGGCATGCATGTCAATTTCTTGTGAGGACTCTTCAATTTCCATGCTCAGCCACAGCTCTACGACGGCGTCGTCGAGTCGCCGCCGGAAAAGGGCTTTTGTGAAATGTGCTTCGTCGGAATTATCCAGTATTCGGAACCTTGTGAACTCTTGCTTAGCATTCGAGCCTTGCGATCGGTTTTGTAAATCATCTTCTAATGGAGTTTTCTCTTCTGAAGTTTTATTTGGAGACGGATCCGGGAATATTTGTTTGCATCACAGGCGGAAGAAAGTCCCTCGCGCTGCCCGTTCTGGTAATTTTTCCCTCTGTTTCGTCATTTATTGTGTAAGTGATTGTGTGACTGAACTGTTGGTCTTGTTACATTTACATTAATAGTAGATTGAATCACGATCGGTTTAATGAAATGAATTTTGTTGGTTTTGGTATCTTAATATATTATACGAGGTGTCGAACGAAAGATTTTTAGCCTCAGATTTCGATATAGTTGACTCCATTTACTGAAATCAAAGCTAATGCACTTTTGAATGGGTGATGAATGAGCGATGTATTGTTCATTGTTTATGCATGAAACACTTTTTTATTGGTTCTGTTGGACTGGAGGGTAAGTTTGGAAAAATTGCACTGAAAATCTTCGAACAAGCTGTGCCCCTCTTATCGCTGTAATGTGAGTATGTTTATGAGAGCGAGGAGTGCAATGAACTTTTAAATCTATGTTTCTGGGTGGGTTAGGTTAGCTTTGTTGATCTTTAATGGTAGTTGCCAATTTTCTTGCTTATCACAACAACCTCTGCAAAAGAGAATCTTGGAACAAATGGGAGTCTACCTTTTTGTGACATGCTTAGCTGACGACATGGGAAATTTACAATAATTTGATATGGACACATGGTTACTTGCCTTTGGGATTTGACCAAGTATTATTAATATGTTAAATTGGATTTTGATTTGCTTTGGGAATTCTGGACATGCTTTATAATGGTTTCTTGTTAATCGGTTGTTATCAATGTCCTTGGCTCCTGTCTAAATTATAGGTGAAGCCATGTCCATAGCGGTGCAACCTTCGATGGAAGCTGCAGTGAAAAAGAAACCTCCAACCAAGCAAAGACGAGTGGTTGTCACAGGTATGGGTGTGGAGACACCAATTGGTCATGATCCAGATGTGTTTTACAGCAACCTGCTTGAAGGTGTTAGTGGCATTACTGAGATAGAGGCGTTTGATTGTTCCCATTATCCTACAGTATGTCATCACAGTCTCCCCTTTTATTGTTTTGGAGCAATTGGTTTTAGTTTTGACTACAGGGGATTTGAATTGCAGAGAATTGCTGGAGAGATCAAGTCATTCTTGACAGATGGTTGGGTTGCTCCCAAACTTTCTAAAAGAATGGACAGATTCATGCTTTACATGCTGACAGCGGGAAAGAAGGCCTTGGCCAATAGTGGAATTACAGAGGAAGTGATGAATGAATTAGATAAAACTAGATGTGGAGTCCTGATTGGCTCAGCCATGGGCGGGATGAAGGTAACTTCAGAACATTTAAAGATTTGATGCGCTCTAGCGAACAAAAACAAAATTTTTGAAAGGAAAAATATTGATGTATAGAACAATGGAAATAATATGAATCTGACTAGAGGTTCCTCTAGCTGACGTGATTTTGGATTTTCACTTTTGAAGTCCTAAATGAAAAGTGCCACGTTTTCTGCAATTTGGTCTGCACGTGTTTTGGAAGGTAAACATGGGTTATAGAAGATGGATAGGCACTTTTTGTTTCAGGATCACACATTTCATAACACCAAAATATGGTATACTTTGCCCTGAAATGGAAATTTTTATTTTAATCGCAACATGATAGATCTTCTTATACATTTTTGGATTACATTTGTGGGTTAAAGCATCCCCCTTACAAGAGTTTAAATACCTGCAAATGGAAAAGGGGAAAGATCTTTCTAATTGTTTACAGTTATTTTTGTGCTTGTCATATCAACTTATGGATTGACATATTTGTTCTCTTCCCCATTTCTACTTTCCCACTCTCAGTTGCTTCATGACTTGAACAGGTCTTCAATGATGCCATAGAAGCGTTACGGATATCATACAGGAAGATGAATCCATTTTGTGTACCTTTTGCGACAACAAACATGGGTTCTGCTATGCTCGCCATGGATCTGGTTAAATAAATTATATGTTCTGAGCTTAGCAACTTGTGATCTCAATAACCTATCAACCTCTCGTAAGATATAACTAATTTTGTACTCCAGGGATGGATGGGCCCGAACTATTCAATATCTACTGCCTGTGCAACAAGCAACTTCTGTATACTGAATGCCGCTAACCACATTATCAGAGGTGAAGCTGTAAGTGGTTTCAGTTTCTTTTAAGCTCTAGAGTGGAGCTTCCCACTGTTTGCTGGTTCTGTTTCACGATCTTTGAAGAATCAACTGGCAATTGCCTAAATGTAAACCACCTTCTAGTTTACTGCCATTTTTAGTGATACTAGTTGGGAATTTGCAGGACATGATGCTTTGTGGTGGCTCAGATGCAGCAATCATTCCAATTGGTATCCATTTAATTCTTAGTTTCCGTACTTTTTAAAACTCACCATTCTCGGTTTCCTAATCATACCTCTTGCTTTCAGGATTGGGTGGCTTTGTTGCATGCAGAGCACTTTCACAGAGAAATAGTGATCCTACTAAAGCTTCACGTCCATGGGATACTGTAATGTTCTACATCTTTCCATAGATAATTACTAGGTTCAAGGAAACATTAAAACAGGGATGATAGACATTTTATCTGAAAATATGATGAGAATCAGAATGCTAATTCTCAAATGATATGTAATTCCAGTTCGCATTATAGACATATCTTGTCCTTGCCAGAGATCTTTAATCAACTGAATGGATCTTCAATGTCCAATTGCCGTGTTTCTATCTTCTAAAGTAAATTTTCAGTGAGCAAAGTGGTCTTCATATTCATAGTGGTGAAATCTAGATTCACATGTCTTGATAATTGAAGTATTTGGTGTTGAATAATTTTCTTATATAGTTTAGAATTAAGAATCTAGCACTTAAAAAACCTATAGTTTTATGGTTGATAATGATGCAAGTAATTCCTTGTATCAGAGTAGCAATATCCCTTTACTTAAATTTTTTGATCTTCGACAGAGCCGTGATGGGTTTGTTATGGGAGAAGGAGCTGGAGTATTGCTTCTGGAAGAACTTGAACACGCGAAGGTAGTCTAAAAGCACTATCAGTATAAGAAATTTCTTTTCTTCTGTATTAAATTATTTCCCAATGGCTACTAGGTTTGCATTTTCCTTCTGTATTGAATAAATGTTCTGGTGACTGATCCATTCTTCAAATGTATTTCCAATCGTATTTTGGATGAGCAGAAAAGGGGGGCAAATATATATGCTGAATTTCTTGGTGGAAGCTTCACCTGTGATGCTTATCACATGACAGAGCCTCATCCAGAAGGTAATATAACTTAGTTTTCTTGTGCATTAGGAATTCAGTTATTAGGTGAAGAAAAGTTGAGTTAGTTGAGCTCCTGTTTTTGAATTCACAGCTCTCGAGTATCTATGTCATCTATTTATTTTTCCCCTTGGTTCTGTTGGAGGTTTCAAGTCCCTAGTTATTGATATTCTAATTTCTATAAATCTTTCTGAGGGCCAATGCCTGGTTAAAGTTCACAATATTGACATTTTAGATAAAATATGACAGCCTAGATTAAGTAGATACTTCACCCGACCTAGTTTCTTGATTAAATTAATGATCCCTTTAATCTGGTGAGATTTTCAAAGTTATGTGAATTGTGATTGGTCATATAGATAGTTCAAAACAAGTATATTGATGGACCAAACCTCCAGACGACGGTTGACCTAGATACACACACTTCGTGTATGAATATCTGACTTAGAGCTTTTGACTTGTATGAAACATTTTGTGAGTACGGAATTAATTTCCTTCTCTAATGAGTGGGGCAGAATGTGTCAGTTCAGTTGACTGAGTTCATATTAATCATAAATCCATTGGAAGAGGTTGACATAAAATTACGTGGAACCAGGTAATTAGAAAGGATTTAATTGTGCTTTAACTAAGAAAGAGCCTCAGAAGAACAAAAAAATCCATGTAGCCAATCCCTAGTAAAAGAAGGAGACAAGGCTTTATCAAGTTCAGCTGTATAAATTGTTTATAATTTTCTAAATAAACATGATAACAACTTCTAATAATAACTTTAAGGTGGATATTTTAACCTGTCAGTGATGTTTGTCAGAATATAGATCAGTATTCATAATAAATAGATAGACCATATCGACAGAAACTTTCCTGTAAAATTTCAGTGAACATTTATGGTTCACTACAACAGCCGTGATCTGTTTCTTAACTTTTTCATTTTAGTTGTGCCTATCAACTAATTCCTTAATTTTTAGTGCTTATAAGTTTATTAAATATTATTTTTAACCACACATTCCTTAGGACACAAAACTTTTATTTACTTTTAAACCACACATTACTTGGGATCCACTGCTTATAAGCACTTAAAAGCTTAACCTAGCAAGCACTAAGAAAGGTGTTTTCATTTGATACTGTCTTTTGTTAGTAAGTGGGGCCACTACCATAATGATTATGACAATTAACGATGCAATATCTTCTTTTGATGTATGTGATGCATTCCTTGAGTGTAGGGTGACTAATCAACTCCATGAAAATAGTGCAACAAAGAATCCGTGAATCAGTGTTTTACTCACTTGACTCAAATGAAACTTTAACCCATTCATGCCTAAAAGCAGGAACTGGCATCATTCTATGCATTGAGAAAGCTCTAGCTCAGTCAGGAGTACCCAAGGAAGATGTGAACTATATAAATGCTCATGCAACATCTACTCCAGCTGGTGATCTTAAAGAGTATCAAGCTCTTGTTCATTGTTTTGGACAGAATTCAGAGGTTTCTTAGTAAATACAAGTTTTGTATTTCTTCTTTATTTCCTGTAGTTGCTTGGTATCATTAATTACTTATTCTTCTTGTTTGCAGTTACGAGTGAACTCCACTAAATCTATGATCGGTCACCTGTTAGGAGCAGCTGGTGCTGTGGAGGCTGTTGCTACTGTGCAGGTTCCTTGTCTTATTTAGTTTGCAGAAGTCTCTTAGAGATCATAGCACATCTTCAACTTAGTCGGCCTCATTTCTCTCTTCACGGCACTAGCTAATATAGCAGATATGTGTGCATTGCATCATGATGCTGTTGAATACCTTAAGTTGAATGAAAACTTTAGTGTGCTATATTTATTTGATGTCGGAAAACTTGGCTTGCTCCTGCTGAGGCTGGTAGGCTTACATTACAATATGCATAAGAGAATCAGCAGTCTTTTTCCTTTGATGCACATTTTCATCTGTACTCATTGTGGCTACTTTTAGGTCTGGTTCATTTGTCTCCATTCATGATTGGAAGACGAGAAATTCCAGTACTGGAAAGAGGAATGTAACTTGTAGTGAACAACCCAGAAGCCTATCCAAGCTCAGAGCTTCTGACCAAGGGAAAGTGGAGTAAAAATGGTAGTGTAGAACCACGTCACCTTGTTTAGCATGCAAAGGAGGGAGGTGCCCTACCCCTCCTCGCTCACTTCTTCTTTCCTTCCAAATTTGAGGTTTTGGTGAAGCATTGAAAAATAATATTGAAAAATAAGATGAAAAGAATATTAGGTATAAAAGAAATAATTTCTTCGTCGCGTCAATCTCAAACCTTTTTACCCTTCCCTACCTTGTACAAAACTAGGCGTAGAAACTAGAAAAGCATGTGTACTCCCCTGGGGAAAATATTTCAATCTCTTACCTATACCTTTCTTGAACCAACTAATTTCATAGAGAACTCATCCAGTAACGGGCTATTACCATTATAGTCAAGAATCATTCTGCTTATTGGAGGGCTTTGTACTTAGCTCCAATCTGCTAAAGCTAATCTTGTTGTCCCAGGTACTCCAGAATCCTAAGAATACCATGTACAAGTGTATAATTATAATGTCAAACAAGGTTAGATAATGATGCAGGTTTTCAGGATTGATTGTCATAGAATATACGCCTCAATTACCTTTCTGGTGTCATAGAATATAGGCCTCACTTACCTTCCTGGTGGCTTAATTGTGCTGGTTCCACTTGTTAATCCATGCTTATGCTTGACACATTCATTTGGAGTCCTTTAATGCTTAATAATCCTGAAGACCAGGCTAACAATTTATTTTTGGGTGAATACATATTTTGTTATTCTCTCGTAATCTCCTTCTTTCTTTTTCTCACTTATGGATGCCCTTTGCCATCCATTTTACTGGAATCAGTCAAGCGTTGTTTGTAACTCAAAACTTGGGTCCTTCATTAATTGTTTAAGCTCATTCTCTTAGTTCACTAATGGTACATATTTCTCACGTCTTCGATTTATTATATTTAAAGGTAATATAGATTTTTCAGTCTCACTGCAAATGAGGTCCCTCTGTTACTCTTTTTGTATGTTTTCCTTATCTGTGAAATTTATCACCAACTTAGAACTGTGTTCTTGATTGTTGACATGGACTTCGTCTCCTTGCAGGCAATACGAACAGGCTGGGTTCATCCAAATATCAACCTTGAAAATCCAGACAATGGTGTGGTATGTTCTTTTGTGCCATTATTCCGTTGTTTCATCTGCAAAAGGTGTAGTGTTAAGCATAATGTAATACTTTGTCTTCAATTGTCAAAAAAAAATGAAAAATAGAGAGATGTTTGCTAATCGAGGTTCATGTATATTTTTTAGATCATGAAACATTAGGATAAACTGTAATGTGTTTTGTTTGTATAACTAATTGTCAAATCAGCCTCCATCTCCATTTTCAATGCCATTTTTCACTTTCAATTGGAGCAACCAATAATTGCAATCAGACTAGATTGTGTGATTCAGTTTTGAACCTTAATTGGCCTCGTAGTTTAGCTATTGTACGTCTAGTTAGTATACTTGAACTGTCTACATAGCATAAATTATGTCAAAACATCAATTCAGGATATAAACATGCTGGTTGGACCAAAGAAAGAAAAACTGGATATCAAGGTGGCATTGTCCAACTCATTTGGATTTGGTGGTCACAACTCATCAATCTTATTTGCTCCATACAAGTAGATCACTTTTGTGCACTTGAGCTGGCAAAGAATTTCTGCCGAAGGTATGAAGCATTGTTCATGTTGATTTAAAGTGTAATATATCGCAGTCATATTTTATCATGTATCATCTTGTAATCTTGTATTGTGGGGACAAAAGCAAAAACTGAACCTTATATGTACTCAATTTGTTTTTTTTTTTTGGCTAATATAAATGCCTTTTTACATTACTGTTGATTTCGCAATTCTTCTCCGATCTTGGTTTGGTTGTGCTTTGTGAAAATTATAGTTACCTCCGTCTCATAATCCAATAAATTTCTTGCCACTGCAGTTTCCTTGGGCATTTCACGATGTTAAATCTTGTGCTCAATGAGATGATTGCTTGAGCCAAGAGGAAAGGTGCCTTGTAATGAAGTGGGACGACTCGGTATTTCCTCTTGGATTGTTGTTATATCTTTCTGCCTCCCCTTGACCATGCATTGTGG
>CAIGRO010262865.1:0-12880 GCA_903798355.1 Fraxinus baroniana
CGAGCCGAGCTCGACTCGGCTCGTGAGCTCGGGAAAAAATTTTTAAAAAAAAATTAAGAAAAGCAAAAAAAAATAATAATAATAAATAATTGACGATCCACGAGCCGAGCCGAGCCTCGGCCCATTGACATCTCTACGTGGAACATACCACAAACGAGAATGAACGATGAAAGGATTTTCTTCTTAGCACTTTTTGTTCTACTTATCACCCTTTCCAATTTATCATGTTTGCCCTTTCAAACTCGACAATTATTGTCTTAAATTAATTTTGCACCCATATCATTTTGTAAAACCTATAAATAATTGTGATAGGACTACATTAAAATGGACATGCAACTTCAAATTTGGCACCCATAGGCCATAACTTTCTGTTGGAGTCATATACAAATATTTTAAAATAAAATACACATGATGACGAGATCTTTCGTACACTAATTTTGGATTCTATTTTCCACATGATTGTATGACTAAGCATGGAATTTATTATGCAACTGATTGCACATAAATATGTATCTTAAGGGTCCGTTTGATTACAAATGTGGAAAATGGGTGAAAAAAATGTTTTACTGAGAATTAAATTGCTTAGAATTTGTTTTACTGAGAATTGTAATTAATTGTGTTTGATTGATATAATTTTTCATCTGAAAAATGTGAAAAGTTTGGTGTCCGTTTGATTTCATTTTTCATGAAAATTATCCATTAAAGTGATAATTTTTTCTACCATTAACTCTAGAATTTGTTCCCATTGTCAAAAATAAAAAAAAAAATAAAAAACACGTGTTAATTTTTGCTTCTTCACGTTTAAATTGCTCTAAGATATAAATTTTGCTTACTTGCACAAAACCAAATAATATTAAGCCCCCGTTTGAGCCATATTTTATCCTCACTAAAATAAAAAATATGACCGTTATCCATCACATCAACATTTAAATTTAAATTTTCTATCTCTTGTGTGCCCCAATAGCGATTATATTTTTTATTCTCATTTTTAAAGAATGTGGCTCAAACAAGCCCTAAAAGCACTTTGTCAGATGAAGCTGTGAGGTTTTTCATTTTCATTTTTCTTTAGTCTATTCAGTCTATTCAAGATTTCAATCAGTGGACTTGTCTTAAATTCTCTGGGATGGGTTCGCTTTAATCCATAACTCATTTCCATCAAAATTTATCTTGCTTCTGCTCGCTCGCTCTCTCTCTCTCTCTCTATATATAGATGGATTTGGCTTTGAGTTTAGGGGAAACACCTAAGCCATTCACATTTCTTGACAAATCACAGATTGCTGGGAATGATATAGGGTTCTGCATGGCCTTTGGTGAGACAAGTGCTGAAGCTAAAACCAGAGGAAAAGTCTCATCAGATTCAGATCTACCGATTCAGCTTGATCTTATGCCCTTCTCTCCTGTTCCTAGGAGTCAAACTTCCTTCGATGAGCTTCATTTTCCATGGCTGAATGAAAATGGTAAAGTTCTTTGTTCTTAATCATAGTCTAGAAATTTCTGTTTTTTACGCAGATGTTAAGATTACTGGTTTTATTTTCTTTCGAGATTTTTCTGTCTCGTATAGTGGTTGTTGAACCGGGGAACGTAATCCGGAGGATTCGAGGGGTGGAGGAGGCTGAGGAAGCCATGGGCATAACTTCTTTAAAGTTCCAAGAAATACTTAGCTTCGATAGTATAACCAGAATGGCATTTCTCTTTTCTATGTCACTGAGTTTCTCTTTTCACATGATTATATGACAAAGAACGGCTTTTCTATGACCAGTTGCATTGGCTATTGCGTTTCTCTTTTCTATGTCACTGCGTTTCACGCAATCTTTGTCCAGGTCTATTGAACTCGAAATCTTACCCAAATCTTTTTGTTCCAAATGAAATCTGCAATTTCTCCCTCTTTCGTTTTAAAGCCCCATGGCTCGTTTCTTCTGTGTTTCCTATGGCCACTCACATCTCGTGGAGTTTGGAGTGATTCACACTGTGCTTTCTTACTAGAGGTATTTTCTTATGATACTGCTTGGGCAGTTAACTTAGGATGGAAACATACGCGGACATTGGCCAGATTGGTTTTGGTATTGCAATATCAGTAAGTTTCAGAATTTAATTCTACGCTTGATTAAATATGGAGTTCAAACAGGGGCTAATGTGGACATTATTGAATAGTTAACTGGAATAATTATTTCAAATCTGTCATTCATAGACACATTATTCACCAAAAAATGTCTGTAGAACAAGTACAAAATATGCCTCTATATTCAGTTTAAAGCTCTTCGATTTAAAAACTTTTATTGTACATACTTAGGGATGTCAATTTGATTTTTCGGCTCGGGCGGCCTGTGACTCTGCTCAAGAAAATCCTGAGCCCGCCTGTGTTGAAAAAGAAACAAGCATCCCTTCATTTTATCCTGGCAGCTAGCCTGCATTTTATGCAGGCAGTAAAGAAAAGGCACCTGTAGCTGCCTTTAAAAAAGGAAAACAGGTAGCAACAGCTGCTGCCTTTAATACAGGTAGCTACAGCCGTTGAAGCCTTTGAAATAGGCAATTGTTATATTAATTTTTAGAATGTCACTAATTTTTCAAAAAAAGAAAAGAGAAAAAAAAAAAGCCGAGCCTATATTTTCCAGCGAAGCTTTTGCTCGGCTCAACTCAGGTAAAAAAAAGCTCGGGAGCCATGTCCAAGCCGCAAGCTTCGACTCATGAGTCTGCTCGTTTACATCCCTGTACATTGTGCTAAGTACTACTGCCATTAAGTACTTTATAATATCTATTACATCCTTTTAAGTGAAATGATGTACCCTTCCCATAATTCATTCTACGTCGCTAGCTAGTTTAAAGTGTGATACATGTTCATATATGTAGGCAAACGTATGAAACATTGACAACATGTCGTAGGAGCTCATGGAGATAATCGATGATGGCCTCAATGCAATATAGTCTGAGCTATGAAGACGACTACAGAAGAACTATATGTTGCAGATTATAACTGAAGGTAACTTTAAATTAAATACTAAATCGAAAAAATATAGTTCTTATTACATCTCTAAAATTCAAATATTTATATTGTCTTGCATACATTTTTTATTAGTGTAATCCATGGTAATAACACATCAGGATTACCCTCGTTCCATGCCTAATGCAGTAGCTATGTGAAACCAAGTTTCCATCAATGTAGTACTTTTATCGAAGAATGTGTTTCTAATTTTTTTATATATCTCCATGTACATCTTTACCAAAATAGATGTTAAATTACAAATTTTAAAATTTACTATAAAGTTAAATGTAAACAAAATAATCTAAACTATATTAAGCCTATGTTTGTCTACTGTTATTTCAAAACCTTGTTTTTTCAAACTCATTTCAGCTATACAGTCTCATAATACAATATTTTGCATATAAATTTAATTTTTTCCTATTTTTTAATCACATTTTTTTAAAAAATTCACATTCAAAAACTCATTTTCGTACTTAAATGGTAGACAAATAGTGGCTAAATGTTGTATTACAAATGAGCATTGTGAATCGCAAGGATTGTATTACAATTAAGACACGTGCATTGCTCTTGCCATAAATTAAACTCACAAAAAATTGCCTTCTATTCACATTAAAAATACAGAAATATTGACAATTTCATATTCCATTTCTCAATGTTGCTATAATACCTATTTATATTTGTTCTACACTACTAAATACTCAATTATGAGTATGGACATTAACTAGTGTTATGAAACGTGTGGTTAGAACTAGCATTTGCTTTGAATATTTACTTGGTAGCAGCTAAAAAGGAAACCAAAATAGAGGCTATAAGTGTTTTTTAACCAAAAAGTTGAATGACCAAAACGATATATTCATGAAGTTCAATGACCTAGTGAATTGTATCGAGTTTCAAATAAAAATCATGTTCACATAGGGTGGTGTTGATATCTATATCATGATTATGATAGGAGTACGGTTTAGCTATATATGAATATAAAGTTTATTATATTGCATGCTGATGTTGATGTTATTGCTTATAAATATTGCTCTCTTACCATAGCTCTTTCTGTCATTCTATCACTCTCTCACTTTAGGCAAACGAGTTATAGTTTCCTCCATGTAACTTTCACACGCTAAGTTCTATTTTTCAGCCTAAAAAACCCAGCCCACGGCTCACCCATTTTATCATAAAAATTGAAATAAGTTCCAAATCTTATTCAAAAGCCTTGTTCACATTTTTTGAGGTAAGAAATCCTTGATTTGACTATTTTAGATGCTTCTTGTCGATGTGGTTGGTGATGTTTTCTATGGGGTTTAATAGTTGTAGGTTCAACTTCGGGAAGCTCACCCTTCGACGAAGCAGCAAGATCATGTTGAGGTTTAATGATGTCCACCCACTAGCTAAAAATCTAGATAGAAAAACCTACGTAAGAATACTACAAATTATAAATGTTTGATTTAGTAAAAATGGAAAAATATCCATATAAAAATTCATACATTTTAAGCGTTCTTCATTCCTTTCTCCAACAGTTCTTCCATGACAGCAAGAAAAATCCTTGCTCCTCTGAAATAAAGTTTGGTTGCCTAATTGATTTTGAAAAGAAAAATATTACATCAAAAAAATCATTCACTGTAGTTTCCAAAAATGTCGTTAGAATTATATATACCTATCTACTTCAAGAAAGCTCAATAAAAAATGAAGAAAATAATCTTATGAACATATATATTGTGATGACTTACAGGTTTCACTACTTCTACATTCCTAGTAAATGATGCACCATTACAGTATCTAACATTGATCCTATTCCAATTATAGAAATCTAAATATTTACATGAGACGATATTATTTGAACACTACACTAAAGAAGATAAAAAGTTCATGCATAAATCAAAATCCAAGTCAATCAAAAGATTATAGTATATCAAGTTTAAATTGTGGCTCATTGCTTAAAATCCCAGAGAAATCAAGCTGTTTAGCCATGTCTTTTGAGGAATCTTATTTTAGGTTCTTATGAGTTAGTCAAATTGTAATATTTTGGCACCATCCTCCTTCGTGAACTTCGAAGAACAGCACATTTTACATGCTCTTCATAACATAGCTAATTTATATTTTAATATGATATTATCATTGTGTAGTTAAAAAATAATAATATTCAATGACTTATGACAAGTGGAATAACCTCAATATGAACCAATCAACTGTTAATTCTTGCCCCAAATTCTCTATCAAGATGGTACACTAGTGGAGTCTCATCTAAACAAACTGCATATACAAACAACTGAATAATATATAATTAATCAAATTTATTCAGCAATACGTCAAAAATTTAATATTAACATTGTGTCTTAAATGTTTTAGCTGCTCCTTTTACTACAGCATTGTGAAGAAATGTACTATAAACCAAAACTGTTACGATCCTCAACAAAATCAGCATGTAAAATAGAATTTGCATCATTCTATCAACAAAAGGATTAGTAATTACTTTTCAAGAGGAATAACAATAACAAAAGGGTGAACATTGTGAAAATTTATTATTATTGTTATTCCGTTTGAGAAGTAATTTCAAATCTTTATGTTTATACAAAGATGTTGCAAATTCATTTTTATATGTTGATTTTATTGAGGAACGAAGTATAGTACATTTCTTCAAAATGCTATAGCAAAAGGAGTTTGTTAAACATTTACGCCACAATTTTAATATTTACTTTTTTACATATTGCTGAAAAATATGATTAATTATATGTTGTTTGTATATGTAACATGTGTTTGACACCCATTGTAGTAGGAAAATATGTTTTTGAATAGTGATTGATGGAAGAACGTATGGTTAAAAAGTAAGGAGAATTTTTAGGTTTATGCGTAATATTATTTTATTGATAAAATGTGTGGAGAATGAGAATAAGAAAAAATGGGTGCCAAAAGGGGGCGTAGTTTGTTTAGATGAGACTCTTACTAGTATACCATCTTGATAGAGGATTTAGGGTAGGAATTAACATTTGGTTAGTTCATATTCAGGTTAGTACACTTGTTATAAACTATTGAATTTTTTTTGACTACACAATACTAATATCATATTAAAATATAAATTAGTTATGTTATCTATTTTTTTATTATAGAGAATGTAAAATGTGTTTGTCTTCTATGTATAGGGAGAATGATGTTATAATATCACAACTTGCTTAACTCATAAGAATTTAAAACAAGGTTCTTCCAAGAATACGGTGAAGCAGCTTGTTTTCTTTGAGATTTTGAACAATTAGCTACAGTTTAAACTTGAGACACTTCAATCTTTTGATTGACTTTGTTTTTTATTTATAGGACATTTTATCTTATTTAATGTAGTGTTTGAATAATATTGTCTTATGTAAATATTTGAATTTCTATAAGTAAAATATTCGGATGAAGGTTATATATTGGGATTGTGCATCATTTACTGGTGATATGGAACGGTGGATTTCGTAAGTCATCACTGTATATATATTCATAAGATTATTTTTCTCAATTTTTTTATTGAGCTTATTAAATTGATATGTAGAAGTAATTTAATGGCATTTTTGAAAATTATATTAAATGGTTTTCTTGATATAATATTTTTGTTGTCAAAATCGATTAAACCACCAAACATTACTTCAGAGGAGTAAGGATTTTTCTTACTGTTATGGAAGAGCCGTTGAAGAAAGAAATGAAGAATGCTGAAAATGTACGATTTTTATTTTTTTATTTTTTTGTGGATATTCCTCCATTTTTTTATCGAATCAAACATTCATAACTTGTAGTATTCTTGTATAGGTTCTGTGCAATATGCAAACTAGATTGAATGGTTTTGCACAGTGACAAACTCGTCTCAAGATTATTTCACTATAACCTTTAGAGCCTGTTTGGTAACTATTAAAAGCCAATTAAAATTGAAAATATGACCGTTATAGGGTCCCACTCGTCTAATAAAAGTCAACAATAATGGCTAATTTTTCAATTTTAATCTCTACCAAACATGTTCTTGGTGTTTTCTCCCCTTAAAACATTGCACTACAAATCCAGACGCCACTCTTCATTACAGATGCTGCCTATGATCCATGGCAGGTTAGTATGTATCAGATCTAAATGAGATGAGCATTTTTATTGTTACTTACATCTGATCTTTTTTAATCATCTGATTTCATGGTCTTGATTCTTTTGACATCGTTAATATTTCTAGATAAGGAATATTTTGGCTCCTAATGTTTCGGATCGAATCGTACTTGACTCAATTGCAAGAATAATATTAGCAATTGCTCCCCAATCAGCTCCAAACAGTTCAAGGTATGATAAGTTGTTTATCTAAATTTGTCAACTGGTGTTTTACATGCAATTGAACTGATGATGTTTCTATTTAATTGTGTGGTTTAATGGTGATTTCATATTGCCCTTTCTGCAAAAATGAACTAGCAAAATAATGTTTTCTTGTGCAGATTATTGCAAAAGCAGTTGGAGACTTATTTTGCGACCGGAGTCAATTTCAAGAAATTAGCTGTCCTTATTCTTGTAACAAAACTTGCCCCAATTCAACTGTTTAATTGAGATAATTTAACAAATACCATACTAGAAAACATAAAAATTGATATCGAAAATTATTGTGTTGTTAAATTGAAAGCGAGTAGTTCATTTGTTGCTTACTTAGGGCACAGGAAAATCATGTTAATTGCACTCTTAGTTTCTAATTTGTCCATTCTCATTTCGAGTTTTGTATTGATTAATAAAATTGCACGTGGGTGCTACGAGCTTTCATATGTTTTTCTTGACATGTTTGGTTAACCGTAATAGGAAAAAAAAATGATAATATGAGCGTTGATATTATTTAAACAGTGAAATTAAAACAATTTTCAATACCCAAAAGATGGGATCCCCTTTAGGTAGAATCTGTCATATGAGGTATCTACGACGATCTCGTCAAATAGTAGTAGGCAGTGTATTACAACACGAATACCCATTACGAGAACAAATTGTAACTCCAAAAGAACGAATAGACGATGTTGATTTTTTGAGTGTATTATGTTTTGATTATGTCTGAAGTATCAAAAACGTTAAACCATTCTCTAATGCTAGCAATGAACTATGTCAAGTTTAAAAAACGCTAAACCTAGATTATGTATATATAGATTACTGCAAAACATAACTCTAATTGGACGAAAATCAATTAATCCAATTAATTTACTTTGACCCACAACCGTTAAAACGAGTCCAACCATTAGGCCTAGTACGTTTATCCAACAATCTCAAAGAATATGTCGAACATCACTTCTAAATTTGCAATTGTCGAATTTTGTATGTGATTCATTATTAACAATGAAAAACATCGTGATATTATTATTCTTCTACTCAAATTAAGATAATTATAACTTTCTTTTAACTTATAATTAAGCTACCTAGATTAATTAATTCAAGCTATCCAAAAAAATTGTCCATGCTAATTTAGTGCTAGGTCCACATTAGCTATTATATCCGCGAAAATGGCTCAAAATAATTAGATTTTAAAAAAAAAAATGTGTGCATCTTTTGGCACATAGACTTTGATTTGGAGGTCAAAAGAGAAGTTGGTCGTTTCAATGCCTTGTCTATAACACAAATGTTCGTAGGGCCCATTCGGTAGGAATTAAAATCCGATTAAAATTGAAAAATTAGTCGTTATTGTTGACTTTTATTAGACGAGTGAGATCCAAAAACGACTATATTTTTAATTTTAATTGAGTTTTAATCCCTATCGAATGAAGCCTTAGTACCATTATGTGACTGACATGATTCACTACAACTATATTAAGTTGAGGCATAACTTTATTTTTTTTATTTTTTTGCTTATACATTAATAAATTATGACCATTACTTTTTTTAAGTTATTAAGTAAAAACTCTTTATAATAATTATTTAATCTTTTTGCAAAATTAAGAAAGATAATTAAAAATTTACCCATTTTTCATTTTTTTTGAGTCGTTTTTGTTGTTGATTCTATGTGTAATTACAGAGTAAAGTTTTAGACTCTAACATCAAGAAACATGTGTAATGTTTGAATAGGTATTCTACAATTAATTCGATAAACAATGGGACACAAAGTTGAAGGCACCAAATACTAGACTAAATAAAATAGATTTAATTCGAATTTTAATCACCCCATACCCTTTTTGAAAAATTTGGAACAAAAGTCAAATCACCACATGATTTTTTTTTTTTTTTTTTCTTCAAATAGTTGTCTATTATACGTGTGTGTGTGTGTGTATATATTGTTTACCTAAACCTCATATAGATGACTTACATTATAATGAATTAGCTTAACATTATAAAACTCCAGTAACACATTTTGACATGACTAGTCCAATTCAAATCAATTAAATAATTATTTTAATTGGTTTGTGGGAAAAACTAAATTTCACATGCAAAAATAATTTTGTCCCAACCGAATAAAAATAATCCAAAAATATGTTTTCCCGATTATTAGACCAAGAAAAATAAATTTAATAAAAGAAAAGAAACCAAAAATGAAACCAAAGATTAATGCAGGTTAACAAAATCACATTTTCTCTTAAATTATGTGCGGCATTAAATTCATGCGGTCAAGAATTTATTTATTTATTTATTTATTTTTCATTCTTCTTTCTGCCTTTCCAGTTTAGTTGAGTTTATTGTGTCCCATTCTGATTGTATTGTTGAAGCTAAGAAGGCAATTTTCTTGAAACTTTAAAGAAGTTAAGATGCATATTTCCAAGCAATCAGTTGCGTCATAAATTTCCATGCTTTTATTTTATCATACAGTCATGTAAAAAATACAATTGAAAACTAGCTTTTGTGTAAGAAAGATTGTCACGATGTGTATTTTATTGTACAATATTTATATATGAGTTCGGCTGAGCATTATGGCTCATGGGTGCTAAACTTGAAGACTCTATGTTCACGTTCACTTTAATGTACAATCATATCACAATTTTTTATACAGTAATGATATTCATCTTATAGTCAACAATTGCAGTAGTCATTTTATATGACAGTTTGATTGAAAATAAGTAGAAGAATGAGAATGAGAAAAATAATATGACTCAAACAAGGGCTTAATTTCTTTCTTAATTGCAGGTTTTAGTCCTTAATGCAAGAATTAAGCCAAATGTACGGGATAGAACTCTTACGCCCTCTCACTTGCGAATCCACCTCAATAAAAAAAAATAATAATAAAATAATAAAATAAAATTTACTCATCCCCACTTTGTGTGAGTTATCGGTGGGGGTCATGAATATGAAGTATGATTGTTTATGCAATATGGCATAGTGTCTTGGAAAAAGCTTCTATGCCAGAAAATCCATGACCGAGGCCTTGACCGCCTCTCACAGCCACCGACCCCACATGAATAAAATATTGCAAAAAAAAAAAATGGACCCCACCCCCTATTGTGAGGGTCGATCAGAGCTTCTGTGGGTTTTTTTTTTTTTCTGGTAATGCAGCATCTCTCTAGTGTCTTATTCTTTAAAAGAGAAATAATAATAATTTTTTGTGGAGTACTGCAGCTAATAATTGTTGATGTTAACATCTACTCACAGTCAAATTGTACTAAAATATTCATATCTTGTCGAGATTAACTTCTAAATTATTACACGTTTAAGGTGGCGATGAGCCGAGGTTCCCTGCAAAGGTCTTTCAATGCTCAACTCAGCTGGGCAATACAACATTATTTAGGTGTAGATGGAAACAAATTCAGGAGATGATCAAATAGCGAGTTGAACATTATTTTGCTCACAACAAATTCTGTTGATGATCAAATCTTATTATTTATCCATAAATTAGACTCCGCGAGCTCCAACGACCTATTTAAATGCGATAGTTTAACAAATATCATAATATAAAACAAAAAAATTGAAAAATATTGTATTGCTAAATTGAAATGGGTAATTCGTTTTTTTCCTTGATTAATGTAAGGTGATAGTATATGGATGACAAAAATACCCGTTCAATCCGATATACGCAAACCCCATTCCAAATGGGACAAGAATTATCCGTCTAACCGCATAAATAGGGGCAGAGGCGGGATGATGATTGTTTTCTCGAAACAGGTACGGGAAATATAGTCTCCATTTCGCTTCCCACCACATTTAAATTTAATTTCAAATTTAAGTTTTTTATCATGTAAAAAGAAAAGATTTATCATCATTTTTAAAGGGAACGCGTGTTGTTCTTAACAAATTGAAAAAAGAAAAATTAATAATACTCATTAACCAAAGATATAAAAAAGTAAAAACAAAAATAAAAATAAAATTATTAAAAAAAAGTAAACGGGCAGATAAACAGACAAGGAACTTAGCCTGCCTTGAATGCTCCTCGTCCAACTTTTACCAGGTATGGAGGCGGGGTAAGGTAACAAAAATTTCCTACAGGAATGATCGACCCACCTTATATTCGCCATGTTGCCATCCCTGTGATGATATGTTCAATTTCTATTTTATCCACTCTCGTTCCAAGTTGTGTTAATTAATAATTACATTTTTGTTGCTATGAGTTTGGATATGTTTGGTAATTATGAGAGAGAATACATTTGGGTATCATTTAAACACTCATGCGATTTTTTATTTTATTTTAAAAAAAAAAATCAATATTTAAATGTCGGATCACTTTTGTGTTTGGATAGAATTTACAATAAAAGGTTATACTTTCGAAAATTTCATAAGTTGAGACATTCTGGATTTGATATACCACGTTCTTAAACCATCTCCAAGAGATTTTTTAAACATGAGACGCTCCAAATCCACTCTCTATAATTAAATGCATTCAAAGTGTTTCAATTTTCAATATAGGAAAAATTTTTTTTTGGCCCTCTTTAGTGTATTTAAGGCTTAGAGAATCTCCAAAATACTCTTTAAATATGAGATGTTCTCTATTTAAAAGAATCAACATTTAAAATCATGCTCTAAGAAACTTTTTAAATTAACATTTTAATTTAATTCACTCTCTATAATTAAATGAATTCAAAGTGTTTCAATTTTAAATGTAGGAAAACAATAAAATAATATAAAGAAAAACTAGTTAAAATAAAAGATAAAGAAGAACAATAATTATTTTCTGGGAGCAGTAAAATTAAGTATTAAATATAAAGAGTTTGTTGGAATACTTCAAAATTTTAACACTCTAAATTTATAGTTACTTTCCAAATGATAGAATATACTCTTTAAAAATAAAGAGTCTCTTGAAGATGCTATTAGCAAGCCAAAGTTGTCTAAATATTCAGTCTCTAACAGAAATTCACACGAAGAGATCGAATTGGAAATTCAACTACATGAACGGACCATGGCTGTTGATTGGGTTTTTAGGTATAGGATTATGAGAAAATTACATGGGTACAGGGATTTAAGGTTTAGAATTCAAAAATCAAGGACCAAATTTTATTTTTCAAAACTCAGGTGATATAAAATCTCTAACCCTAATTTTTCAATCACTCCCCTCCCCCTCTCCCCCTCCTCTCTCTCTCTTTCTCTCCCCCCTTTACCGTCCCCGTCCCCGTCCCTCCCCCTCTCTTTCTCTCCCCCCTTTCTCGTCCCCGTCCCCGCCCCTCCCTCTCCCCCTCCCGACAGCAGGCTGCTGCTGCGAGCGGTGCTGTTGGTTATGGGAAAATGAAGAATCAGTATAAAGTTGATAAGGGATGAATCCAAGGACAAGGAATTCTTCATCTACCTGTGAATGTTGAAAATCAAAATTGTATTACCAACCCTTATAATTTTCCAGAACACCATGGCTCGATTTCTTTTTCCTTTTTAAGATTTTACAGATTTCCAGGACAATGTTTTCTTTCCAGCTACTTGGATCGTGGATCTCTCATTTTCTCTATTCTGCTTTTATTATCCGAAAGAGTCAAAAAGGGAACAAAGAAATACTTATTAGCTCTGTTGACAATTTATATATTAGTGTTTATG